>PVIH01008402.1:0-78405 GCA_004025045.1 Sigmodon hispidus | reverse complement strand
CGAGGGCCATACAACAGATGATAGCCAGTATTTTACAGGCTGACCTACCACATTAATGATTCTGTGTTGGGGAACCCATTAGGCAAAGTCCATGGAGGAGTCTCACTAAAACAACATTTATAATTATAGCCCCACTAAGCAAAGTCCGTGAGGATATCTGTCAACTGTCACATCCCTATCGCTGTGGATACAGGTTGTTTTCTGTCTGGAATTTTCTCTTGTGCCAACACCTTATCTCCCTAAAAGAATAGCTATGGGATTCTTTCCATAGCCCCTTGGTGGTATGTTTTACACGTTCTGGGCACTATTGCAAGTGACTTGTCAGAATCATGGCTTTTAATTATTCCATATAATTTTGATGAATAAAATATACTTCTGAGTAACAGCCAGGCCTTTAGCTAAGATGTCAGCCAATTCAAAATAAGGTTAGTTGCCCTGGAGATGAAGTGCTCAAAGAAAAGTTCCCAGGAGTTTAGCAATGTCAGTCACATAACAACTTCAATGCCAATTTTCCCCTGGCAGAAAAGGCCTAATAGATAACATTTATAGACATAACTCACAGTCTTAATAATTGACTTTCTGCACATATTACTATAACTTCATACTTATGTTATAAAATTCAAGGTCCAGCTAACTGTGTATGCAGGGTAAAAGTATACATCTTAAGTATTTGGGCAATTTGGGCTGGAGAGATGGCTCAGCGGTTAAGAGCACTGACTGTTCTTTCGGAGGACCTGAATTCAATACCCAGCATCCACATAGCAACTAACAACTGTCTGTAATTCCAAGATCTGACACCCTTACACAGTTATACATGCAGGCAGAACACCAATCCATATAAGATAAAAATAAATTATTATTTTTTTTAAAGTATTTGTGTAATTCCTAGGTCACTGTCTCTTGCCCTGCGACATGCCTTTCTGCCTGCTTCACAGATTATATACATCAAGGAACCTGGCTGATACTAAAGCCTTGCCCTGGCTATGGCCAGTGTGGCTTTTCCCGTCTGAGAGAAAAGAAAAAAACCTTGCATTTTTTTTTTATGTGTTTATAGTATGGTTGTATTTCTATTGTTTACTTAAGAAATGTAAAATGATGTTTAATATCAACTCATATAATGACTAAAGTTTTGTGTGAAAAGAGACTTAGGGGAGACAGAAAAAAGAGAAGTGAAGATGTAGTAATAAAGAAAGTTACCTTAAGAACACTTGAGTTGGCCCTCCCTTTTTACCTATCCTCTTTCCCTTTGCAACTCTAAGGCATCTTCTCAATACTCTGAGCAGAGTGAGAGCTGATCTCCCAGTCTGTGTTACTGATAAGACTTTGAATCACAGAATGACAGCTAGCTTAAAGACCACAAAACAGGCATATTTTTAGCCAAGCTGCTCTTTATTAGCTATCAACATAAGCTGACCACACACATCTGGCAAATGCCAGGTCCTTAAGCATACACTGGACATGGTAAGCTTGGAACTACAGATAACAATATATTAAGAAGATAGCATACGCAGAGGAGAGGTGAGGGACAGGGGAAGCTGTGATATACAGCAGGAGCCATAGTGAAGAGCCTTGAAGGCCATACAGGCACTAACCCCACACTCACTGTATTGTGCTTTGTGGTTCTTTGCCCACTGGGGAACACAGTTCTATTCTGGTCAGAAGCTGCTGAATGGGGATTAAATCCAAGGCAAACACTAACGTGTCATTATAGTTCCTGACACACATCTGAAATGTTATCCATCATACTAGCTTCTAATTTATACTCTATTTTTCTCAATCAGCAAGAGCTAAAGTCCATGGAATCCTAATTCTACACAGTATCTATCTCCAAAATCTGACAAATTTATTTTGAACATTTAAGCTGCATACTGAGTTATAAAACGGGTTTGTTTCCAGGAACCCTAAGGCATAGCTACACAGTACTAATTTTAACATTAATTCTTGATAGAAAATTGAAAGAAAACACTAATTTACAGGAGTCAGGTTGTACAGACTTACCCTGAGTGGGAAATTGAAAGGCCGGCGGTAAGGCTGAAAGCCAACAGGTCCTCCCTGCTGAAGTATGGCTTGGTGGGCCGCATGAAGACCCTCCCCAGCAGGAACAGCATTGTTGTTTCGAGCAGGCTGGTTATTATTGACCTGCTGATTTGCACTGTTCTCATTTTCTTCCTGGTCTCCCAATAAGTAGGAATGAAGGTCCCTACATAAAAGGTACAGTGAGTCTCACTCAAGAGTGACAATGACAAGCATACTATATTTTCCTAAGAGTAAAAACATGTAGTGGATTCTATATTGAACATTACTTCTGCTTATCTAGACTAAATGCTAGTTATCTACTTCAAATTAAACCCTTCCAACTATGTTAGCTAGCTGGTGGAATACTACACAAATTAGGCTTAACTTATTTCTTCACCCAACATCTGGGAAGAAGTCAGTGATTAGAGAAAAACCACAGACAGTTGGCATTAGGCTCCACAGTATGAAAACCTTTTTCTTTTTCTCAAATGACTGCTGTGTCTCCTGTATAAGCTAAAACTCAGACATGAGTAGCACTGAGGAGAAGGGTGGTGTTTAATCAAATAAAGCAAAGTCTACATCGCACAGTAACTTACCACAGTATGCTAAATATTTCACAGACACTCTCCTATCTCACAGATTCAATAAATAAATGCACCATTCCTCTATGGCCTCTGCGTCCCTCCTGCCCACAGGTTTTTGCCTTGACTGCTAATTTCCCTTGGTGATGGACTGCTACCAGAACTTGTCAGATGAAATGAACCCTCTCCTCCCAAAATTACTTTTGGTCACGGTGTTTTACTACAGCAATGGAAATTCTAACTAAGATAGAACCTAGGAGACAGGCCTCTACAATTTCAGTGAGAGAATGTCTAAATTAGGCTAAAATAGAAAGACCCATCCTAAAAGTGGGTGATACCATTCACTGGGCAGGCCAAGGATCCTGAACGAAATAAATTAGGAAAGCTAGCCGTGGACTAGCATTTCTTTCTCTCTGCCTCCTGAATACAAATGTAATGCCATCACAATGGACTCTACCCTCAAAATGTAAGCCAAAACAAACATGCTCCCTTAAGCTGCTTCTGTTGGGTATTTTTTCACAGCAGCGTAGCTAAATAACAAGCAAGAATCAAATCTTAGAAAACTTTCTTTACCTGACTAGAATCCCTAATAAAATAAAGGTAAGTTAGTTTATCTTTAAATGTACTGCATTTTCTTTTAGGTTAATGTGTATTGATGGAACTGCCGCATTTCTTATAAGCATATCACGTATTCTAAATGTGCTGACCTTGCCCCAATACCCTTTGTTTGCCATATTTAACAGCATAAAAGATGGTACAGCAGTGAGCCTGCACAAGAGGGGACAGTGTGCACACACCCTCCTTGAAAGAATAACCTGCACAGAATATTCATTTAACTATTTCTTATTAAACTTAGGGTTTTCTAAGAGTTTTTATTTATATGTGTCCCTGTGTGTATGTACAACACATGTGTAGATGCCCACAGAGGCATACAAAGTGTCAGATTCCCAAAGCTGGACTCACAGACAGTTGTGAGTAGTCTGACATTAGCACTGGGAAACAGAGTCCTCTAAAAGAATATTAGAAACTCTTACTGCTGAGCCATCTTTCTAGCCTCCAAAACTACTTTTTATTGACCGGAACACAGATTGTCCATCTTTCAGAAAGGTTATAAAACAGTATGGGCCACAGTGGCACATGCCTGTAGTCTCAGCACTAAGAAAACTGGGGCATGAGAACTCTAGGGTTATAGCTTGGGTAAGACAGTCTTAAAACTAAAAATAAAATATGGGACACTGGAGATGTCACTCACTGGCATAGCATTTGTGTAGTATGCATGAGGTCCTGGCTTTACTCCTCCATATCAAAAAAAAAGAAAGGAGAGGGGTTTATAGACATAGAAAACACAGACACCAATGGTGCTATACTCACAGCAAGTATCCGGCAGTAACGGTCCATGCACGCACAAGTCCCTTCAGCCACTGCCTCGTGTGTCCTTGTTCCAGCAATGCTGGCAAGACTACCTGCAGCAGGAGCAGCTCAAGGGACAGCTCACTCACCGGAGCATCACTACAACAGGTACAGGTTTACAGCATGAGTCCTATTTCCATTATAATTTATAAAATTAGACATCTAATAATTTAAACAAATCTCCAAGCCAAATGAGCCATTGTCTTTATTGCCTTTCTCCCACTTTCTCTTCAAGTCAGTGAGGCTGTCCTTCTAAACTCCACTGAAGCTGTTCCCTGGTCCTTTGATATCCACCAATGGCTATGTGTCAGTGCTCACTTGCATTGTTGGAGCAGCATGTTACAAAGCTGCTCACCCTTCCTCCTAACGTCTCCCTCAAAAGCTTCTAAACGAGCTATATCCCCCTTGTTTCTCCAGTCTAGAAATATAAGGGCTCTAGTTTTGTCCTTTTTCTCAGCTAAACCTCTTCCTTGTGTGACTGTGACTCGTCTGGCTTGAATACCACCTCTACTAACATTTCTTCCCTGGCTCCTAACTTATGTATCCACAGTGAATCTCAATGTTCCACAGCAATATGCACTATCACACTTAGAACAAGCAGCCAACCAAACTATTAATCTCTTCCCACTCTCACCTACACCTCAATACATTAAGTCCACACTTTTCCATGCTAAGAACAGAACTTCTGACTTCCTTCTCTACCTCTCACATCCACACTGCTAGACTCCTTTGACTCTTAGCAATATTATAAATTCCAATGGCTTCTTAGCTTCTGTTGTTACCTTCTTCATCTATACACTTTTCATCTCCACAGGGTCATCAGATTATCTTCTGGCTAGCCTCCTGCTTTTAACCTGATCATTCTTACTCTATCTCTTATCACTGAGGAGACAGAATGAGCCTCATTATCAAAATGCTAATTACAGCCTCCAAGATTTAAAGAGCTGGCTTTTTTCAAGAACTTCTCTGACTTCACAAGACAACAATTTTGATTTCTCCTTCTAAGCCAAATCAGCCTGTCAAACAGACCTAGGTGCTACTGTGCCCACTAAGTCAGTCTCAAGGAATCCACATGATTAAGCACCCCTTCCTCATTACCCTTCAGGGTTTTCCTCAACTGTCACCTCAGTCTACCAGGTATTCCTTTTTATTAAAATCCCATCCTGGACATTCTCTATTTTTTTTTCTCCTTTTCCCTAGAGCAGTAATGATTATTAAGCATACGATATATTTTATCTATTGCCCATAAATGTGACCTCTACTTTAGAGGAACTACTGACAACTTTTTCACAGAGGAATAATACAACTAAACTTTCAGAAAATATAGACAGCAGATAAGGGATATAAAAAAATGGAGAACAGAGGGAGACGGAAACTAAGGTACTGAGTGGTAAACAAACTGGTTTAGAGCAAGGTCTTAAGGACTTGGAACTGACAAGACTTAAAAGAACAGAAATAAATTTGAGGAAGTAATCTCATTCCCCATAGCATGAGAACTATGGGGTAATGAGTCACTGAAAAGTTTAAACCCAAAAGGAATCTTACTTTTAGTTCATAGTTAAAGGAGTACACAAAGAAAATGCAATGCTACCAATTCTCATGAAGTGTGGTAAAACTTACTAAATAATTGCAAAAATAAATCTTCCTTTAAAAAAATGCAACTACTAACATGTATATGACTGTGAGTATGGCAAAACAGAACTATCATATAAAATGTTTAATGTAATTTAACTATTAAATTCCCAACAGTGATATATCATTACAGCTTTTCTAAGTTTTAAAAAATATATCTAATAGGATTGAGCGTGTCACTCAGTGGTATGGTACTTGCTTAACCAACTAGCAGTGAGTTCAATCCCCTAAACCACCAAAATAGCAACAAAATTCTTACCTGTAGAGCATGACATTGTAGGGAAGAAAATTAGGCAAGAGACTCTTAATTATACGTATAGGAAGCCAGAGCATCAGAAGTACAATGGAGCCAAAGACAATCTGCAGTAAGAAACAGGCACAACCCCACTGTGAATCCAGCAAACTACTTGGTAAGTATGTTCCACAGGCTTAGGTAAATACAGTCAGTATGTTCCCCCTGTCCTCCCAATCTAAAAAAACAAAATTACAAAAAACAAAAACACTGCATAGAACTAAAAGGTAGCATGCTTTGATTTAAAAAAGAAGGGGCTGGAGAGATGGCTCAGCGCTTAAGAGCACCGGCTGCTCTTCCAGAGGACCCAGGTTCGATTCCCAGCACCCACATGGCAGCTCACAACTGTCTGTAGTTCCAGTTCCAGGCAAACACCAAGGCAAATAAATAAATAAATAAATAAATAAATAAATAAATAAATAAATAAATAAATAAATAAATAAATAAAAGTTTAAAAAAAAAAAGAAAAGAAAAAAGAAAGAAAGAAAGAAAGAAAGAAGGAAAGCTGCTCACCACTGACAAAATAAATCTTCGGAGATGCCTATAAATGGGCAAGTGGATCATTTCCTGTACTGGATTAAAATCTGGATCATTCAAATTCCTTAGAAACCATAAGACACCAGGTCGAAGCACCTGCAAATACATCAAAAGTGTAATAGATACTCAATAACATCTTTAAGCTATGCATATGAACATTAACAGAAAAATAAGGTCCTATAGAATTCAAAACTGTCACAGAGAAAAAAGTTCCTTAGCCAGAAATTCTATCAAACTACTGTACTTTTTAATGACCATTGATGCTTTTAATCATAAACTGGAAAACATTCTCTGAGAATAATTTATCAAGAAATCTGAATCACTGAAGTAAAAATCTAAACATTACTACACACTGTATGATTTACGGAAGGGCAGACCCATTCCTATCCTCCTCAAATTTCTCAGAGTAAAGCACAAATAACATCCAGCCTCTGTGATTTCACATTCCATTCCCACTGGCTTTGTAGGCTTTCTCCTCAATCATCAGTCTTAGCAGAGTAAGCTAATTTGCTCAAAGGATATATTCATTTCCAAGCACAAAGGAGAACAGGAATTGTGCCTTTGTCTCTCATTATTACCCCAGCATACAGCACAGAATCTGGAGTTTAAGATGTATATTAAGGCAACACTAATCTTCCCTCATTTTTAAAGCATCCTCACTATAATTCTGTATTTCAAATATCAGCTTCTAAATATTTCAATACTTTTAATTCTAAAAAACCTCTCTTGGGGATGAAGTCTAAGACCAATTTATTACACAACCATTTTTAGGAGTTTACAAGAGAGGATAATAAGTATGATGCATATCAAGTAAGAGCTTTAGATTTTAATTAGTCTTTATAGTAGAGACTATAACTAAAACTTGTCACTTTTTGACATAAACATCAATTTAAAGTAATCAAACCAAGCTCTATTATTAGTTACTCCCACTTTAGAATGGTAGAGAATATGGTTTAGTTAGGAAAACATCCTAGCCTTTGAGGGATGGCTGGTGATCAAAGCAAAGCCCTTCTAAAAAATGCAGAGCACCAATACTTCCCTATAGGACCTACCTCTCTCAGTAACAGGATGAAGGAGGCAAAGTAGAACACATATACCATTCCCACCAGCCAGTGCAGAAACATCGTAGTTCCTGGAGCAGACTGAAAGCTCAGTTCTCGATCTTTCAAAGTAGCATCAAACATTTCCTGAGCCAAAACAGAACAGGTTAGAGATCTATGCCACCAATACTTGCAATGCTTAGTATTTCCACCATTAAGAGTAAGATAACCGGGGCTGGAGAGATGGCTCAGCGGTTAAGAGCAGTGTCTGCTCTTCCAGAGGACCCAGGTTCGATTCCCAGCGCCCACATGGCAGCTAACAACTGTCTGTAGTTCCAGTTCCAGGCAAACACCAAGGCAAATAAGTAAATAAATAAAGTTTAAAAAAAAATATTTTTAAAAAAAAAGAGTAAGATAACCAAATGTATGTAATGTCAATGTTTTTGGTTTTCAGTTCTCTTAATGCCATTTCACATTGTCACGAAACTATATAAAAGTTTATAGATAATACTTTAAAATCCTGAAGTATGGACAAGCAAGGTGGCTCAGTGGGTAGAAGCACTTGCTACCAAGCCTGACAACCTGAGTTCAGTCCCTGGGACTCATATGATAGAGAGTGGACTCCTGTGACTTGTGCTCTCACTATCACATAAGCAAATACTCAAATATCCATTTAAAAATCACAAAACATAAATAATTAGCTTCACTAGTTTATTTCTTGACAGGGTCTCATGTACCTTAGGCTAGCCTAGAACTCATTAAGCAGCTGAAGGAAACGTGGGAGTTCTGACCCTCTTGGCTCTTCCTCCTCAGTACAACGATTACAGACACATGCTATGGTTTATGTGGTACTGAGGATTGAACCTAGGACCTCCATGAATCCTAGGCAAGCAAGCATTCCACCAAGTGACCTATGCCTTCAGCCTTTTCCTAGTAAAAACTGTTCTTTTTAACTATAGAAGATATTGATTTTTTAGTTAAAAGTCTGTACTCACAAAAGGTTTTAAATAGTAAAGAGTAGACTAAATGTCAATCTCAGAACCAAAAGCACCTTTCCCACATGTATTCTGAAAAACTGAAACTAAGAACCATTAAAATTTAGTATCATAGTTTTAAAAACTGGCCAACATTAATATAAAATTTGTCAGGGGAGAAAAGAGTAACAAAATTCTCCACTAGTTACTAAAAACTCCACTCAAAATACCATAACATTCAAATACATACAAAACATTGAACAATACTCAAGCCAAATTAATGACATTTAGACTGAATAGTGTTCCATTCCAAGAATAAGTAAATCACCAAATACTTTTCTTTAAAAGAAATATTTTCTAAAAACTTTTTGAAGCTTTGAAATGAAATTATGACAGTGGGTACTCAACTCACCAGAGAACAAATATCCAGCCACCAGCCACAAATGAGAGGGAACACTCCAATTTCTACCACAACTAACAAAGAAACCTTAATTAAATAGAAATAAAGGTCATCAGTATCAACCAAATGGAGAACAAACCACTTTGAGCTTTAATTTACAATTGAATTACCTTAACCACAATATAGCAGACTCCCAGTAAGCGTCGAGACCTGTGAAACTTAACAAGAGTTGCCAAGGCCTGCAGCATCTAGTCAAGGAGACACTGAACACTTAAGAGTGGGAGACAGGAAACTCTTCAGGTTATATTGAATGTAGTAACAAATTTCATTTCAAATTCTTCCTAAATGCATCCCTTCACAAATACTAACTTTTATAAAAGATATAAGGGAAAACAACTTTGCTATTAATAAGAACTCTTTAGTATGAATGGCACTGTACCTCCAAGCTGACTCATTAAAGGATACATGACAAATTATCAGTGTTATTGCTAAAAGTATATATCCAACAATCGTTGTGATTAGACCTTCAAAATGAGATGCTTGAACCTGAAAATAAAATAAATAAAATAAAACTTTCCCTCATAATTGATAACCCAGTTTTTAAGCATACTAAGTGAATGATAGATAGTAAACTGTTGATTCAAGATGCTTATTATTTAAAACTGAAATATTCTTTACAAAGTATCTACAAACCAGACTCTCTTATATGTAGGCTGTTAAATATTACTGAAGGCGGGGCTGGAGAGATGGCTCAGCAGTTAAGAGCACCGTCTGCTCTTCCAGAGGACCCGGGTTCGTTTCCCAGCACCCACATGGCAGCTAACAACTGTCTGTAGGTTCCAGTTCCAGGCAAACACCAAGGAAAATAAATAAATAAAAGTGTTAAAAAAAAATATTACTGAAGGCTAAAGAAAATAGTAAAGAACAACATTTTATCCAGAGTCAATAAGAGTAAATGAAATTTCCCAATAGGACCACAATCTTAACAGCCAGCTCATATTCTCATAAAGGTGTTTTTGTTAAGGGCTGACAGCTAGCATACTGTCCAAGTTGCTCACCCATTTAGTAACATTTTGACTATATCATCTCATATTTTTAATAACTGTTTAAGCTTCTCTAACTCTCCATAACTGTTCTAGAGACTTGCAGAAAGCAAAAGTTTGGAGAATGACAAACATTTCTCATTTATATCTTTTCATTTCTTGAGTTATGGGTAGTTAGTAGCAACAGTTCAGAAAGTTAATATCTGCTGAAGCCATTTATCTCAACCTTCTAGGTTCTTACAAGCAACCAATAAGAGTTATCAGAGCAGTAGCAGATAATGGAACATTCCCAAAAGTGACCTCAGAACTCACACACAAAAGAAACAAAAGGCTCCATTAGCTCTTCCTTAGAAGAGAAATCCTCACAGAGCCCACAAAAGTAGACATACTCTATGGATCTTTTGGGCCTTTCTTAGTACAAAAGACAGTTTTGTTCATGGTCAATACCATCACCATCTAATTGCTATCGGAGTGAGACATGCACAATGACACTCTTTACTGCAAAGGAGCTTGGGATACCAGGTTACTGAAGTGTTTGTCTAAACTGTTAAAATGTTTTAGAAAAAAATGCAGCAAAAATCTATCCAAATATTTATCCATCATTAGGAAATGGCAAAATGTAAAATATAAGCAAATTCTGAGAAAACACCTTAGTCCATTACTTCAAGAGATCTTCTAGTCCCTTTTTAAAAATTGATAAATATACTGATATTTTTCAAAATTCACTTTGGACCACCTGGGAAAAGGGACAGAGAGGGACACATAAGTTTATTCAGTGAGGGAAAAGCAACTTATGAGAAATCTCTTGCAGTGTGCCTCAGGGCCACCATCCTGTGAAGTTCTACAGCACACCTGCCATGACTGATACATGATATGATACTTCTTGAGCAACTGTTTAGCTTTAAACATAAACAACAAGTCTGTGCTGGCTAACTGTTGCTTTGCACAAGATACACTAAGAGATGAAGTCTTAAAAATATTCCTTAGTGGGCTAGAGGCATGACTCAACTGAGTTAACAACCTCGTTGCTCTTACAGAAGACCCAGGTCCACTTCTCAGTACCAGTAGTGGCTCACAAACCCTCATAATCTCAGTTCCATGGGA
Source organism: Sigmodon hispidus (assembly GCA_004025045.1). NCBI lineage: Eukaryota > Metazoa > Chordata > Mammalia > Rodentia > Cricetidae > Sigmodon > Sigmodon hispidus. Next base: position 67,376 of record PVIH01008402.1, on the reverse strand, counting down.
TCCAACAAGACACACATAATGCACATACATGCCAGCAAAGCATTTATACACATAAAACAAAAATAAAAATTCCTAGCTGGGCAGTGGTGGTGTATACCTTTTAATCCCAGCACTTGGGAGGCAAAAGCAGGTGGATGTCTGAGTTTGAGACCAGCCTGGTCTACAAAGTAAGTTCCAACACAGCCAGGGCTACTCAGAGAAACCCCCTGCCCCAAACAAATACACACACAGACACAGAGACACACACACACACACACACACACACACACACACACACTCATTCACTCCTTGGAAAATAACAAACTTGGGGATAATTAGCAGAAGTAAAGTTCTGAAAGTATGATACTCACATGTTCCTCAAATCCCAAACCAACAAGGGAAAAATGACCAATGTGGTAAGGACAAAATGCTAAAAGGCAAGAGAGTTTATCATTAGAACAATAAGCACTCTTAACATAATCTCCACTAAAGGAACCAAGACTCCTTTGAAAAGTGGAAGGTTCTTGGAGGAAAACTCAAAATTGTACCTGACACAATAAAACATGAAGGTCTAATAGAACCCTGTCAAAAGGACACAGGAACCATTCTGAAGAAGATGTCACTGACATTTTAAAAGAAATAATATGAACATTAAAAATTTAAAACAACCATCCAATGGCCAAAATTGATGGAAACACACAGAAACCAAATCCGTGAGCTCAAAGCTCCAAAAAACAATCACAAAGGGAAAAAGTCAGCAACATGAAAAGAAATATGTTGTGTCTGGAAAGTGGCTTGTACAAAAGCTCCTTACTTTTGGACTAATTACTGAAAGGACAATCACCTGTCTGGCATCTCCTGAGAACCAACTTTACACTAACTAGATTGTTCCTGTTGATAAAAATGAACTCTTCCTTTATAGAAAAGATAGCCAAGAAATACATTTAAAATGCCAGCATTTGAAATATTCAGCATTTGGCAACACCTAAAGAGGTCTGATGTGGTCACTGGGTGAAAGGGTAACAGCCCACTAGCCCCATGACACCAAAATATCATTCCAAAAATCTCTTCCTTGGTGCAAATAAAAAATGAAAAAATCCAGGGGAGTAAAAATGGATTAAAAAAAAAAATCATATACCTCTTCCCAAGTCACGTTCAAAGAGAAAATGCATGAAAGATAACTGGGCCTGGCCTAATCAGGCCCTTTAACTTGACATTCGGTTTTAAACACATGGTAGGGAGAGGATGAAGGTAGAGGACACCAACAAAGCAGTCACATGTCCACCAACACACAATCTCATAAGAGTAGAGCAGGAAACAAAAAGAAGAGTATCCCAACTTCCCAGTAATGTGCACACATTATTTGGATCTTTATTCAAACAAACCAACTATAAAATGGCACTTAAGGAAACAACTTAGAGACTGTAAATATAATGGATTATTGGGAAAAAATGAATTCTAGTGAGTTTTAGATAACAGTATAGTTAAATCAAAAGTATAAATTTTTCATATTAAAAATTTTATGCTCTCTTTCCTGAAGCTTTCCTAGCAAAATTTCAATTTGTTCTTAATAAATTATCATTTCTCTGTGGTAATAATAAACATTCTAATAGATAATAGGGCAGAGGATGATTGAAGTAAAAGTCAGGGAATGTACTAGGGGTCTGGCTTCTAAATTCACACTATATGTTCCTTAATATTTCTAAAGCACAAATAAAACTAAAATCTGCAACAAAACTCCTAAGAAGCCAAACTTCTATCATAATACCACAAAAACTAAAAGCACAGGTACAACTTACCAAAAACAAGAATGAACAATGTATTTAAAGACACCACCCAGAACACGTGTTCCTACAGGAGAAAGAATTAGTAATAGTCAATAACATCTCATGTTTAACTGAACAATTTCACTTAGTAACAGCTAAGTTATGAAAATAACTAGAATCCTTTTTTTTGAGACAAGGTTTCTCAATGTAGGCCTGGTTGTCCTAGAACTGGCACTGTAGACCAGGCTGTGAACTCACAGATCCATCAGCCTGCTTCTGTCTCCCAAGTGCTAGGATTAAAGTCACGAGCCACTATACCCAGCACGTTTTCATATCTTTAACTATTAACTTTAAAACACTGAAATCAGAATTCTATTTCCTTTACCTCTACCAGTGATTCCTCTGGAACTGTCTAAGCAATAAAGTCAAGATACAAATGGTTTTCCTATTTGACCTCAACAACTTCTGCTGTTCTTATAAAACACCAATGAGGGAAAGAATATATTTGAGTAGAGTTAAGACAGAGATATTATCTGGGTTTTTATAATATTGCTGGGCCATTGGATCATAAAACCCTCAAGTCTCTGCTTCCTCTGGCCTTCCTACTATTGCCATGTCTCCATCTGTGACAGTTCTGCTACTGCAGACAAGCTATAATCTACTGAAAAATCCCAAATAACAAAAATTTTACATTACATGGCCCGAAAACACCAATTTCTTGAAAGAATTACTCCTCATTTAATTATCTTTTATTAATTAAGATAATCAAGAGAGGGGGACGGGGGAGCAGGGAGGGGCGGAATGACACATCCCACACGACATATGCACTTTAGTACAGGTACCATAAAGCCCCATATCCCATAGAGCTGGAGTACAGAAGTTGGGCCTGACATTAGAGCTAAGAACCAAACTCGGGTCCTTGGAAAGAGCAGTGAGTATTCTAAACTGATGAGCCCTGAGCTTTACCCATCTACTTTGAAGATGTAGCTTTTGGGGCTGCAGAGATGGCTCAGCAGTTAAGAGCACTGACAGTTCTTCCAGAGGACCTGAGTTCGATTCCCAGCATCCACATGGCAGCTAACAACTGTCTGTAATTCCAAGATCTGACACCCTTACACAGTTATACATGCAAGCAAAACACCAATTCACATAAAATAAATATTTTTTAAAAAAATGTAGCTTTTGGGGTACTGAGATGGCTCACCAAGTAAAAGTGCTTACTGTGAACCTGACAACCTGAGTTTGACCCAGTTCTCACAGTGAAAGGAGAGAACAGACTCTGGCCTCCATATACACTAGTAAATAAAAGCTTAAAAATTAAAAATGAAGATGTAAGCTTTCTTCCTACAGCAGACTTTCAGGTAAGACTGTGGCTCTCGCCTATGGAATGAACAAGGGTGCTTTGTTCTCAATGGTGGCAGACATTAGACATGTAAGACTCAATTTCAAACATCAAGTTCTTTCAACTATTAACTTTGAACTGTTTTTCCCAAATATTTAGTAACTTTGTTTTTAAATAACAGTACTTTAAATATTTCTAGTATTGTCAACATACAAAATATACTTTGAAATATCAGCACTCAAAAGCCAAAGGGTTATTTTGACTTTTACTATAAAAAGACGCACACTCCAAGAACTGGTTACTGGTTAACAAAAACAACTCATAACTCTATCAAAAGTAATACTTCCACTTACCAGAAAAACTAGTGATCCATCAAGTCCAAGCATCTAAATTAAAAAGTAATAACACTAATTTAAGATACAGTACATTCTTTGTTTATAGAAAGATTGATTTCTGATTAGTGTCATTAAACACGGTTTCCAATAACTACTTTCTAAACCTACATCATCCAACACTACAAAAAGGAAAAAAATAACCATTCTGAGTTTCTTACAGTAGAGAAACCAGTCATAACTTCATTATAGAATTACTTTAATTTTTTCAATTACAGTGTGGAAATCCTATTTAAATTTTCCTAGGTCGGGGCTGGAGAGATGGCTGAGCGGTTAAGAACACCGTCTGCTCTTCCAGAGGACCCGGATTCAATTCCCAGCACCCATATGGCAGCTAACAACTGTCTGTAGTTCCAGTTCCAGGCAAAACACCAAGATAAATAAATAAAAGTGTTTTTTTTTAAAAAAAAAAAAAAAATTTCCTAGGTCCACAATTTCAGGCCACATTGCCTCCATGAAGCAAGGTTTGCATTACAGGCAGAAAACAGATCTCACTGTCGTCATCTCTACCAGAGCTGAATATCACTTTTTTTTGTAGAAATTAAAACCTGGTTAACTGTTGATCAAATTTAACTATAAAATTTGTGTTTATGGCTAAATATGTCAAACTTCAAAAATACATTTTAGGATTAAAACACAAGGATATGTTACAGTGAAAGTTCTTACTCTTTCCCAGGTAAGTTCTTCTGCAGCCCGGTCCCACTCTAAAGCATTCCAGTTCATGTCATCTGAAAATACAATTGCAAATTCAAAATTACTGACAGATATTAAAATACAACTAATAAAAGCTACTTTTAATTATAATCTGTTGAGAAGTTAAACCGCATTTAAAACTTTATCAATTTACTTACTAGGATATAAGTCCTACATAAAAAAATACATACTTGTAAATAAGTAGTAACATAAAAAATAAGACAATCTTAGACTGTGGCAAGTACTAGAAAGTTAATAAATAAGATTATGAGAAAGACAAATCTTATGGGTCAAAAGTGAATCTGATAGATTTGAGGAAAAAGAAAGGGATTAACTCTCTAATAAATTAGAAAATTAACAGAAGAGTGTAAAATTCCCCAGCACTCAGGAGGCAGAGGCAAGCAGATCTCTAGCAGTTCAAGGCCAGCCTGGTCTATAAGAGTGAGTTCCAGGGCTGGAGAGATGGCTCAGGGGTTAAGAGCACTGGTTGTTCTTTCAGAGGTCCTGAGTTCAATTCCCAGCAACCACATGGTGCTCACAGCCATCTATAATGAGATCTGGTACTCTCTTCTGTAGACTGTATACATAATAAATAAATAAATAAATAAATAAATGAATGAACGAATAAATAAATATTTTAAAAAAGGGGGTGAGTTCTAACACAGCCAAGGATATAAAGAGAAATCCTATCTTGAAAACAAATAAACAAACAAAAAAAAAAAACCTACAACTCAGGCCAACTAGTGGTTAAGAATTCAGACTGTTCTAATGGACCCAATTTACCTATCATCAATCATGTCAGTAGCTCACAACCTCCTTGGAACTGCAGTTGTAAGGGATCACCCTCTCTGGCCTTCATGGGCACAGCACACACAGACACAAACTCACACAGACATACACATGCACACATAATTAAAAATAAATATATAAATTTAAAATATAAGAGCTGGAGCCAATGGAACAAAGCCTGTAATCATACCACTCAGGAGGCTGAGGCTCATTGTCTGCAAGTTCTGGGCTAGCCTGGACTACACAGTAAGATCCTGTCCTGCAAGGCAGACAGAGATTAAATAACAAAGGAGGAGTGTGCAGCCTGGACTGTATTTTAGAATAGTATGAACACCAAATGGGGGAAACAACAGAAATGGAGACTACTCAAGAGCTGCTGCACTAACCGAGGGACAGCAGGTGAGCAGCAAGCACTGGAGTGGTGGCAGCAGCAGCAGTGATGGTTTTCTCAGGGCTTTTCCCTAAAAAGCTGACTGCTCCAATTATGAATTTTGTTTCTTATCTTTCAGGTCTCAGCATAAAAGTCACTTACTCTGAGGTTTCTAGGAAACCTTATTTAAGACAACTATCTTCAGAGCAACCCATATACACTTAACACAATGTTCAATGTTTCTCTCCTATTTCTTCTCTAAATCAGAACCTACCAGGAAGGCAGCCTGGCATTTTGTTTACAACTTTGTCTCAAATGTCAGGCACTAGGAACACAGACCTGGATCTCATTTCACATGACAGGGTTCTCCCTGATAGAAAACAAAAACAGGGTTTCCAGATGTAGCACTGAGTGTGCACTTCAGGGGCTTTTTCATTTGCAAAGTACAGTAACTCCATGGAAGCAGAAAGAGAAAACACACACACACACACACAAACCAAAAACTAAAACAACCACCCACATTTAAAAAAAAAGAAAAAAAACAATTAAAAAAAAAAACCAGAAAATTGTATACCAAGTTATTTCTCAAAACATGGTCACAAATAGCTTCTTTCTTTCTTTTTTTTTTTTTACTATTTAAAGGAATAAAGGAGGGGAGGAGGGAGAAAGGAAAGATTTTAACACACAAAATGTTCCCTGATTCATAGAAAGCATACTTATGCACATTTATATTCATAACTGTTAACTTGTCAAAATAGAAATAAGTCATCAACAGAACTTTGAGACATCGTAAAACATGAAAACACTACTGTCTTCAGTGCAAGCTAAGAAGGACTGGTCGTTCTAAAAAGTGGTCAAAGGCTCAAAGCAGCTACTACCTTGGGCTCCATTGTTGGCATCAGCAGCATCTTCCACACCAGCATCATCTTCCTCCTCATTGTCTTCCTCCTCCTCCTCTGCTTGACCATCCTGGGCATCAGGGTTCTCACCCAGCACTGCATTCTCACCTGCAGGATTAGCTGGTTGATCAGCAGCAACATTTTCTGCACCATTTCCTCCAACAGGAGCCTAAAATGAAAGAAAAGTTCAGGAATTCACTTATTTGGCTCAGTTTTACTCTAGTTCCAAATCACACTTTATCCTGCAAGAAAAACAAAAACAGCAAACAAAGACAACCTCGCTAAAATTAAAAAAGGAAGTATCTTTCAGAGTCATCTCTTTTAAATGCATCATTTAGGACCAACTTGGTACCTAAGAATATGAACTCACTTCCATTGTACACATTTCAGAAAGTACTATAGAGCTGGGGAGGTCGTTTTTTTGGGCAAAGCACTTGCCACACAAGTGTGAAGACCCAATTTTGGAGTTCTAGAACCCATATAAAGTTGGGCATAGTAAAGCATCTGTAACCCCATATTCCAACATGGAGACAAGAGCATCCCTGGAAGCTCATGGACCAACTAGCAGAGAGAACCTAAGACCTGTCTCCACTAAGATAGAAGGCAATACTTCCACCAAAGTTTGTCCTCTGATCTTCACTTACCAGTATGCACAACTACATTTATACATATAAACACATGCATGTGAACACGGGTACACACACACACAAGAAAAAAAAAAGCATTATAAAAAAAGCATATTAGAAAATATGTGCTTTTAAATCTGGCTATCTTAAACACATCATCCATAATTTCTTATAAATATGACCAGTAGATCTAACTCCCTTAGGGATGAAAATGCATTTTTAAAAAAAATGTATGTACATGTATACACATATACACATCTTAATTTGCTGCTCAAGTTACACTTGAGTACTGATTTCTAATTTGACCCTAGAGACTAGAATTTGTCTATATATGGCCTTTATCAGTTTCCAGATGCATTCTCTCCTTTTGGGTTACCAAGCCAACCATGGTGGTTCAGAGAGTTAATTCCAGCTACTGTAGGAAAAGGGGTGGATTTGAAGCAGGAGGATTCTAAGTTTGAGGCCTGCTGGACTTGGCCAGAGTCTTGTCTCAACTTAAAAAAAGAAAAAAGGACCGAAGATGTGGCTCAATGGGAAGGTAGTTAGTTACCTAGCAATATGCGAAGCCTTGGTGGACTCAATCCTCAATCCAGAAAATTTTTTAAAAAAATAAAAATTCTGCTACCAACCAATTCTCCAGGGCTGGAGAAATGGCTCAGTGATTAAAAGCACTGGCTATTCTTCCAGAAAATCTGGGTTCAATTCCCAGCACCTACATGGCAGCTCACAACTGTCTGTAAGTCTATTAACAAAAGATCTGACACCATCACACCAATGCACATAAAATAAATTTAAAGAAATTATTTTTAAAAAAATCCCTTGGATTTGATGAAAATTCTAAAGCAAAGCTACATTAAATGCTTTCAAATCTGAGGTAGAATATCAACAGTACTGATCTCAGTCTTCTCTAAAAGGCATGGGGGTACACCTCACTACTCCTGGGGAATGCGATGGAGAAATGTGAGTTTTAGACCAGTTTGGGCTAGAGAGTCAGTCTAAGAATTAATGAAAAGACTATGAGTATGGCTCAGCAACAGAATACTTGCCCAGTATGCTCAAGGCCCTGGATTCCATTCCCAGACAAGGGGTGTGTGCAGTAGGGTTTGTAGTGTTGGATTCATCTATGTATACTTTTCAAAGAAAAAGGTGCACTCTATAGTAAAAAAGGCCTGCAGACTTAATGAAATCTGCATATTTTTAAAAAAAAGATCAAAGAAACAAAAATTAATCATCACTGAATAGTTTGTGATCAACTGTTTCACTGAAAAAAGTATATGAAGTGCAAACTTTTCACTTCACTGAGCAGTTACTGTGTGACATTCTTAGCCCTACAATTTCCTAGCAGTAAAGAAACTAAAACTTTCTAGCTACACCTGTCTGTTAACAGACTGCCAACTACCCTTGTATGTGAGCATGTCATCGTCACTCAAAAGAAAATCATATACAATTCTTTCTTCTTTACATTTAATTTTGTGTGTTGTGTGTATATATGCCACATACACATATCTGCATATGCCATGTTGCATGTGTGGAAGTAATAGCTCAACTTTTCTTTGTGCACTGTGGCTTCTGGGAACTCCAAACTACAGTTATCAGGCTTAGGTCGGAAGCACATCTCCCTACTGTGCCATCTGACTGGCAAAGCTTCCTACTTTTGATAAAGTTCTTCCTACACAGCAGAAAAGTGTGTGTGTGTGTGTGTGTGTGTGTGTGTGTGTGTGTGTGTGTGTGTGTGTGTGTGTCTTCAGACAGGGTCTTTCTATTACATAGTCCTGGCTATATAGTAATCCACTGGGCTCTGCCTGCTTCTGCCTCCTGTGATAAATTTCAGATGTGGCCACCACTCAGCTTTATATAAGAAGTTGTTTCTTACCTTCCAGGCCCAAGTTAAGCTGCTGACCCAAGCAAAGAGAATGAAAGTGTTTTAGCATTCCTTCTAACACTGATCCCAATCTAGTAAGAACATTAAGAGGCAGTCAGAGAAGCATTCATTTTTTTATCTTCCACAGTCCGCCTAAACCCTCAAACCTTCCCACTGTCCTCTTCTATGTCATGAGCACATTTATGAGGCACATGAAAGTCAAAGATTTGAATCGTAGTGAGTGAAAATAATTTTTCTTTTTTTAAAAAAAGATTTATTTATTTAGTATGTATACAGTATACAGAAGAGGGTACCCGATGTCATCACAGATGGTTGTGAGCCACCATGTGGTTGCTGGGAATTGAACTCAGGACCTCTGAAAGAACAGTCAATGCTCTTAACCTCTGAGCCATCTCTCCAGCTTGAAAATGATTTCAGATACTGTACAAGTAAGATATATCTTAGGTGAAGGGCTTACCTCATTTTGGTGGTGTCCAGCAGCATTGAAGGGTGGAGCAGCATGCTCCAGCCAAATTGGTGCTCCCCCATGGACTATCTGTTCTCGTAACCACACCAGGCTGATGAATGCACAAAGTGTGCACGTCACCACAAAACAACCCTGCAAACAATCCGCCAACAAATTTTCCCTATTTAAAAAAAAAAATTAGATACAATTAACTCTGATTAACAGTTGTAAAAACAACCAGGAAAATCTTAAATTACTTATAATAATATTGAAATTCTACCTTTTAAGCTAGCTAATATGTTCATTTATATATAAAGTAGATATAAAATAATATCAGAATATACAGCTATATAACTATCCAGCTTATCCTTTTAGCCTAAGCAAAAAACAGAAGTATAAGAAAAAAAAAAAATCTAGCAAAACACTCAACAATTCTAAACATTGCACTTATACAGTTTACTAAATTAGGTGAGGAACTCTGCTTGATCCTTGTAACAGAACTTTAAAGCTTAACCAACACAGAAGTAAATAAATGAACACATTCAGAAAGAAAGGTGGGAAGCTCCTTCAGTGCCTGGCAAAATGGCAGCAGAAAGAAAAGAAGGCTGAGAGACACTCAGTACACCACAGAGCCACCACAATACACAGTGCAGAAACTCTCTACACTCTTGACACAGCAAACCTAGTTTTAATGCTAGTTGGAAAGATACTAAAATAAACCCAAAGAGACAGAGTGTGGTTCCCTTAGCAACCAAATATGGAAACATGAAATTTGTAACACTTGGGAACCTTTGTTCCTTCTTTTCTGACGAGACTTATTGTTCACTATCAATGTCAAATTACTCTTTTTGAAAATGACTCAAAAATACTGGTAAGTTGACTACTTTTTATCCCTGATAAATTTAAGGAAAGGTCAGTTGAACCTCAGCCTAGCTAGCGGTCCCACTATAACTGCTATCACCCCAAAGGAGGCTCTGTCTATAGCATCACCACACTATCCCTTACTAAAGGGCCTTCCCCACCATCAAAATCAGGATGAGTCGGGGCTGAAGTACTCCTTTCCCATTTCTTCCTTGCCAAACAACTAACTGCTTCTTGTAGATTTTTTGTAAATGGACCCAAACTTTAGAGCTCTGCTCTCTAATGCCTTCTGTCTGAACTACTTTCATGTTTGCCTAGACCTAAAGTGAGGATGCCCATGTTCCAGAGCCTAGAAAAGGGCTTATGGGCTCCCACTATCCCAGTTTTAGAATGCTGTCCCAAGTTACTCTTGTGGAGAAGCCTCCATTAGCTTTCTGAAGACAAAAGTCTGTGTGGATAACTAAAGCACCTCAGACAGACCTATTTTACACAATCCAGCTCCAGGAAAGACAGGTGTGACTCAGGCAAGAAATAAACTGCTTGACCAAACATGACTAAGCCCCCACCAAGTATAACCTCCAGAATTATGAACAAATAATATGGCAGCTGTATAACACTGTGGTGTCTCAGAACCGTGTCTTGTATATTTGTGTAAATGAGGTTTGCCTGGAGACTACCCAACTCATCTACACACAACACTCCTACCACATGTGGTACATCTGCAGAATTTTCAGAAGTTGTATCCGACAGAGAATATATAGTATTTTCCCTCCCCCCGCTAGTATTCTTCTGTGAGTAGTCTAATGAAGGAGGCATCCCACAAGCCAGTGACATGCCAACACAGCAAAAGGTTAATGTAGCGTGAAGACAAAAACTACAGTGAGCAAGTTTATTTTATGCTCAGCACACAAGTCTACCACACAACTCAAACTGCATAAAATGTCTTTTTTATATGTCCTCCCAACATTACAAAAAGGTCCCTTAAATTCTTAAAAACAACAACAAAAAAGGAAACTCCCACAACCTACACATACCAATTTCTACTATAGCTACAACAGTCTCAAGGGGGAAAAATGTTGTTCTTAGATGAATTTTCAAGTAATGAAAATAAATACATAGGCTAGGTATGTTGGCACATGCCTTTAATCCTAGCACTTAGAAGTCAGAGGCAAGTGGATCTCAGTAAGTTTGAGGCCAGAATGATCTACAGCACCAGTCCAAAACAGCCAGGGCTGTTATACCACAGAAAAACCTGTCTCAAAAAACAAAACAAACAAACAAAAAGGAATAAATACAAGAGGAAAGACTCTTTACAACTTTACTCTCATAGTCAATACTCACGTTGACAGCATGTCTAGTGGCAGTGTCAGTAGTGAGCTCACGGAGCCAGTAAACAAGCACTTGTAGATGCGGCCTACAAACAAAGGCACAATGGCATAGTCACAACTACCATCATACACTCACAGCTGGCTCAAGAAGGCAGAGGGAAAGTGGAACATCAAAGATGCCAAGAAAACAAGTGTTCTTATTCTTTGTACCCCGATTCTCATATTGAGTTTTTGTCTTTACTGGGTTTTTTTATTTGTGTGTATGTGGTTGTCTCGGAATGAGCATCCACATACCATGATGTGTGTATAAAGGTCAGAAGACAACTTTCTGAAGCTGGTTTTTGAGCTCTACCTATCAGGGGTTTTAGGAAGAAACTCAGAAGCTTGTGTGACAAATGTGTTACCTGCTGAGGTAGCTAACTAGCCTCAATATACTACTTCTTGGTCAGGCGGAGGTGGTACATGCCTTCAATCCCAGCTCTTGCTTGGGAAGCAGAGGCAGGTGACCTATGAGTGCAAGGCCAGCCTGGTCTACAGATCAAGTTCCAGAACAGCCAGAGAAATGGTCTCAGAGAGAAAAAACAAACAAAACCCCTTACTTTTTAAAAACTTAAAAATAATGAGCAAATAGTAAATTCTTCATGACAATGCTGGCTGGTCTCTGCAGAACCAGATTGAAACTAATGCCTCACGCATGCTAGACAAGAGCTCTACACTAAACTACATCCTTAGCTCCAGGAATCTTGGACTTGTGTAAGTTCAGATGTTGAGAGGGGACTAGATTTTAATGATCTAAATCATAACATGAAGACTGTTTTCTTTTTCTTTTTTTTTAAATATTTATTTATTTAATTTATTATGCATACAGTATACAGAAGAGGGCACCAGATGTCATCATAGATGGTTGTGAGCCACCATGTGGTTGCTGGGAATTGAACTCAGGACCTCTGGAAGAACAGTCAGTTCTCTTAGCCTCTGAGCCATCCCTCCAGCCCCTGAAGACTGTTTTCAAATCTATTCAGTAACTGTTTGTTTCAGTTTGGAAAACAGGTGTCTTTGAACTAAGAAGCTTCTTCAGCACAGTGAATAACCCAATGACCTTCAGGGAACAGTGAGATGACTGACACCCAGCAACCTCTGCTGAATTCTGGAGACCTATGTAAAGCTAGAGGAGACAAACATTCCACAAAGTTGTTCTGACCTCCATATACACCATGGCACAGGAGCGTGCACATACAAAAAAAAAAATTTAAAGACTTAAAATTTAAAAAAAATTTCAAAAGATCTCAAAGAAAGAATATCTTAAATTACAGCCATGGAGAAACCACAGCATAAAAGAATTCACTGTCATTCATTACCCTCTTATTTGGAAAAGGTAAATGGTTTTTAGTGAGAAAGACAGAATTCTAGAGAGAATGCAGCTAATAAGACTACAGCTTTAGAAATGGACCTGAAGTGTTCCGTCAGAACACATATTGCACATTAGTTTAAGCATCACACTTAGTCTTACATCAGACATTTTCAGTGAGTTCAATGGCTTCTTTTATGGGTCTAGTCAAAGGGGCAGAACAGTAAAGAGTGTCCATAATGGAAACTGCTTATATACCTATATAAAAGGAAGCAAATATGCTTGTGGTAAGCAAAATTAACAAACCAATGTCAGTCCATGGGCAAATGGGCTGAGAGCAGCATTAGGGCTCCTTAAAACTCAAGCATATATTAGGAAAGAGGGATGGGGAACAGAATTAAAAAGAAGAACCTGGGAGCTAGAGCAATAGCTCAGTGGTTAAGAGCACTGGCTGCTCTCCCAGAGGGTCCAAGTTAATTTCCCAGCAACGACATGGTGGCTCACAACCATTTATATGGGATTTAATGCCCTCTTCTGGCATAAAGGTGTACATGTACATAGAGCATTCATACACAAATAATAAAAAAAAATTTAAGTCTTTAGAGTATGTATTATATGATGAACATGTGTATATGCAAAGTCAGAACAGAAAGCAAGCTTGTTACAGTGAAATCAAACGTTCACTTGTGCTGGACTGTTTGATCTGTTGATTTTAGAAAAGTGTCTTCCACTTTAACTCAATGATTTTTTTTTTTTCCATTTCTTATGTTCCATGCAGACCAAGCTGGTCTCCATCTGGGGAGCCTCCAGAGTGACAAAATTAAGGTGTATATCATTTAAAAGTTTAAGTTGGCAAATATTCTGAACACTTAAGTCTAAGGAAGTGTCTACATTTTGTTCTTCCAATGAAATGAGGGGGTGGTGGGAAATTCACAATAAAAAACTGTCATATTTGGAACTTGCCACTGTCTTCTAACATTTAACAAGTTGATTTTATAACTGATTTTCTACTTTGTACGACAATCTGAGAGTATATCACCCATGCACTTATCAACATCACCACCTACCTGGCTCTAGGAAATGTGAGCCTGTTTAGATTTGTAGTCGCCTTCCTAACAGATGATCAACTCCTCATCTCCAATAATCTTACCTTGTTGAACAACTTGCTAGGCAGTTACTAAAAGTGCCAGCTCTAGCTCAAGTATCTCTTGCTTGTCTCTTCCTTGAACTACTTTGTCCCTCTGAATTATATTGTAAGAAAATTTACTGTCTCCACCTAGCTCACTAAATCACTCTCCATCAGTGCTTATGTTTTCACCTCTGTAGGTAGTCAAGCTAGTTTTACTTAAGAAGACATGAGGATGTAAATTCCATTTATTGAAAACCCTTGGTTGTTTTACAGTCCATAGAATCCTATCTATATACTCTGCCATTCATATATTATCAATACTGCTCCATGTCTTTAAGAAAATAATCCTTCACTCCTCCAGAAACAACTCAGTGAAGATGTTTTATAAACAAGGTTTTCCCAATATATGATAATATAAATCAAATAAACATCATTCACAGTATTAGGCAACACAATTAAAATATCAAACAGTTATAAAATGTTTAAATAACTCCAGGAGAGGTGAATACTCACATGCTGTAAGAGGAACAACTCCCAACCATGCAAAGGCCACAAGTGTATAATGAAACCAGTATCGTATTGCAGTGCCAATACTTGTAACCAGTCCAGCAAATATGTCTTGGATTGGTAGCCGTGAAGGCATATCTGGAGAATAAACTGTAAGAGAAAAAAAAAAATGCAGAATTTCATGAGGACTTTTAAATGACTTAGTTCATAAATACAAAGTAGAGAGATACTGTTCTTAAGTATTTTTCCGATATGCCACTGAATGTCAAATCATTACAATACTACTCTATTTATGCAAGTTATTTATAAAAACCACGAAATATGGAAATAAACAAAAAAAAAGGTCACTGAACAGAAAAAAAGCATTAAGAAGAAGAAATATACCTCCCTTGCTCACAGTCTTGAATCTCAAGCAGTGCCAGTTTACACATATGTAACATGAAGCTAAATACAATGATTTAGCTTCTCAAAATATAAAGGATCAAAAAAAGGTAACAGGGGTAAAAGCAAACCTGAAGGCATGTTACCAAAGAACTTTCCAAATACAGGCATTAGACACAGCATCCTAACAGCCTGTTACAGTCATTTTATGAAGAACCACCAGCTCATTAACATCACTTATCCAACCCTCCCCCAACTCTTAATTTTCAAATGATGAATTGAGACATCATTGCAAAATGTAATACAGATATGGTTCAAGAAAAGGCCCACATTTTAGAAAATTATCTTCTTAACGTCTTTCTCCAATGGCCCTAAAACAAAAACTGTTATAAAATCAATGATCTAAAGTTTATAAAACAGAGCTGGGGGAGGGGAAAAATAACTAAAACTAGACAAAACAAAAAGACAATGTTGGCATGTATATAAAATGTAGAGTGCTTGCTTAGCATGGTGAACATGCTAGGTTTAATCCTAAGCAGCCAAAAAATAATAAAAACAAAACATTCAAGAGCAATATCACAAAACTATTCATCTACAAACTTAAGGAATAAACCGTAACAATCAGCAAGGTCTACAGGCAACACCACACAAATATCAGGAGAAAAGTAAGCATACAGAGTGAGTTTTTATTGGCCTCAAAGTAGAAGTCTATAGGATATCTTCTACCAGTCAAACTTATTAAGACATTTAACCATTTAGTCTTAGTTCTCTATAAATCTTCACAAATAGTAATGAGTTTGTACACCAGAGAAAATAGGAACTATGAAAGAATACAAGTGGTATTTTTGCTGGCAATGAATAAACAAAACAGTAATTTTAATTACCAATGCTTCCTAGATGTGCACACACACACACACACACACACACACACACACACAGAGAGAGAGGCACACATGCATATTCTAAACTCAAAAAATCAGGTGCAATCTATAAGGTTCCAAGTATGAAAAACTGCTCCAAATTTTGAATAATTTGCCATTATAGTATGTTCATCTGACATAACAGTATTAATCAACAGGCACAAATATAATTAAAATTTTACACATCTGAAAAATAAGTACAGAAGTCTTGCAACACATGAGTTTAAAAATTTGTTTCCCAGGGCTGGGGAGACAGCATGTAACATGAAGTCCAGAGTTACGATCTGCAACATCCATGCTATGGTGGACAGGCATGGCAGCCATGGCCTGCCATATCCAATGATCAAAAGATGGGAACAGGTGATCTGTTAGGGTTAGGGTGATCTGGCTGGCTAGACTTATTGAGGTGAGGAGTTTGGGACTCAAATGGCACTAATATAAGGTAGAGGGCAAAAAAAAAGAAAAAAAAAAAATAAAGGACATTCCAGCCAGGCCTGATGGTACATGCCTTTAATCCTAGCACTTGGGAGGCAGAAGCAGGCCAATTTTTGAGAGTTTGAGTTCCAGGATAGCCAGGGCTATTACACAGAGGACCTGTCGAGAGAGAGAGAGAGAGAGAGAGAGAGAGAGAGAGAGAGAGAGAGAGAGAGAGAGAGCGCTTGCCCCTATATTCATTTCTGGCTCACTCAAGTACATACACACACAAACACTCAAACATACATACCTCTCATACACACACATGTGCACTTACTGTCAAACACACATACACAGACATTTTAAAAAGTTGGTTTCAAAAAGAAGAAAGTGCTCTTAAAACTGACAATTTATTTTAAAAAGGGTAGCCTAGAAAAAAAATTAAGGAATATAGTAAGAAGTAAAAGCACAGATTGAGAGGCCATGTGAGTTGAAAAAAAAGTACAACTATGTAATAGATTTTCATAAGCACTCACTATACCTCTGTATATGTTTAACCTTGTCTGTAACTAAGCAAAAACAAAACAGCAACAAGAACAAAAAGAAAACAGCCTACAAAATATGCATTGGTGTATTAAATTAAAAGATGACCATTTTTAAAATATTCTTTTAACTGGTATAAATTTTTTCTATTACTATCAAAGATAATGAAGTTGAAAATTATTGCTTTCAAATTTTTTAAACCATCTTTTGTTGCCAGAAATAACAAAAGAAAACTATTTGAAAATGTCAAAGAACTTACTTGGTGTGAAAGCAAATCTGTGCTTGCATAATTCACAGTATTCTTTTCGACTGTGTTTCAACCACTGAACTAAGCTGTAATTATAAATACATTCATGAATAAAATATTTAAAATGAAGCAACATTAATGTTTCATTGAAAACTCATGTTTTTACTAAAATTTTTGTACCATAGAACTTTTAATGTTCAGTATTTCAAATGTGAAATATTGTAACTTTCTCTATGAGCCTTCTAACAGGACCAAACTTAAAAACAAATAAATATAAACCAGTAAATATTATATTAATAAAAAGATTTAATTAACTAAAATTCTAATCTCTTCAGAGCTAAGCCAATCCAGTGGTCCACATCAGTTTAGATACTGGCCTTGCAATGCTCATAGCTGGTAGCCAGATCTGAATCCCTACTTCCCCCTGGCAAGTTATGTGCTTGAAAAGTCATTTAACCTGTCCGTGCTCCATGTCTTCATTTATATAATAATGTTCCAGACTTTTCTTGCAAGGATTAAACAAGTTAAGATGTGTAAAGCACAGAGGACAGTTCTTGGCACAGAATATTTAATAGATATAAACTATTATCATGCCACTCAAAACTAGAAAAGTAAAATTCTTTTCATGAACTAAACAAGTTCTCAATGCTAGAAATAAACAACAGGCTATCATTAGTATATCCACAATATACTAAAATAACATGTCTGGTATTAACTACAGGTAACTGTAAAAAAAATTTACAACAAAAGTTTTAAAAAAATGAATTACGAATCAAGTTCACTGACATGATCACTTTTATTACAGAGATGATAAAACTGAATTTAAGAATGACTTACCATTCTTGATGAATAAACTTAATACTGCCAGTACATACACAAGGATGATAAAGTGGTTTCTCGGGTGTTCCTTCTGACCGACATACTCTACATATGTCTGGTAACAAAGGAGAAATAGGCAATTATCTTCGGATATAACTATTATACAAAAAGATCAACAAAACAAGAATATGCTGTGCACTAAAGGTAAAATAGATCAGATCAATCAATAGGATGGAGATCTGAAGACTCTGATGAAGCTCCCATTAAGGGTATATCGGAAATCTAAGTACATTCCTTCAAAATGTATAAAGATAAGTTGTTCCTTAGAAAGTTCTGTAACCTGAAAATAACAAAAGCATTTTAAATTTATCTACACTTGGATTATCCTATAACAAACACACAACCACATAAGCAGAATCAGGTTACCTTGCCACAAATATTAGTATCCCAACAGTGTAACTTTTTAAAAGTCTAAGTCTAGTCCTAAGGATTTAAAACCACAAAAACATCTGAGAAGAAAGAAAAAAATGAGACCAAAATATAATGACATACATGAAAATGTATCAATGAAGCCCATTGTTTAGTATGCCAACCTCAAAATTATTTTTAAAATAAAATTATTTCTAAAATTAATTTTCAGGGAGCAGGAGAGATGACTCAGTGGTTAAGGGCATTTTAGCTGCTCTTCCTGAGACTCTAGAATCCTCTTGGTGGCTCACAACTCTTAACTAGAGTTTCAGGGGACCTGACGACCTCTTCTGGCCTCTGAAGGCACTGCATATGCATGGTACATTCAGGCTAAATACCCAGACACTAAAGCATTCCCTACCCTAGCACCAAAGGGTTCTAGGTATATACATCTCTTGCTATCTGCTGTGGCTAGCAAGCAGCATGGAGGAAAACCCTGGAAGATACTTTATGCTCTCTTGCTCATTTCTCCTAAAGCTCCAATTCAACACCACAAACTGAAATGTCACTATTGTTATTAGTCTTCTCAGCCATCCCTCACAGTCAAGTGCCAATTAATTCCAAGGGCAACTGGTAATGTTCAAAGGGGGCAAAGACAACGTTTGCTGCCTCTTACAGGGAATTCCTCAGTCTTCCTCAGTCAATGGAAAAGAGCTGCAACTCTGATCCTTGCTTCACTAACAAACTTACAGAGTCTGTGGTATCCTTTGGATTAGAAGACACACAAGCTAGTACTAGCCACTTGGGATCATTATAGACTTTCTGGCTGCTCATTCTTGAATGACAAAATACTGCTTATCCAAGCCAAAGGACACCAAACACTCAGAAAAACCTAACTGGTTATTACACTACTCTCCCTGGTTACCAAACAACCAGACAAGTCTCTTCACCAAGATGGAAAAGTCATACTTCCCTGAGCTATCTCACAGTTCAGTCTCTGTGGCAGTGGTCAAAGAGATTGCACTTACTGCCCTTTCCTGCTCGGAGTTAGTAATATGCATGCCCCTTGCCTTCCTTTGAGTTAGTAGTTTAGCAAGCTCCCTCAGTGAAAATAAACCAACCAAGATTTCCCATCACCTTTGGTTCCAGGTTAGTCACTGCCACAGCAGAAAGTGCAGCCAAAACATAAAAGTGACAAGGCCATGGGTGTTTAGAGCTGCTTATGCTATCTACAAGTCCAGAGCCACTAGCGCTGTGGATACAGATTAACTTTAAAATTACCAGTTATCCAGGCAGGAGATAAATGTTGCCCAATGTCCTACACGTCACCACCATACTGAATACAGACATTCCAAGAAGACAGGATGGTGTGAGTTAATACAGTTGGATCAGTACCAGATATAGATCCTGTATCAATAGCCCTTCTTTGAGAATGCTCCATGAGAACATGATGCAAAGAAAATAGTAGTAGCAAAGCCAAGCTCATGTGAATGGGGATTTCCACATCACCCATGCTCCAAGTAGGAACATGGTAAAAGCCTGATTCACATAAGTCTGACAACTGGAGCGCGACCTCTGGAACTCATGTAAAGAGTTTCATACAGTCACCTGCATGTGCAATCCCAGCACCTGTGTAGTAAGATGGGCGGTGGAGACAGGACAACTGCCTAAAGTACACAGCACAACAGAAACAACATGAGATCCTGCTTCAATCAACTCCTGAAAAGTTATCCTCTGGCCTCACTCAGTACACACCCTGCTGCACTAGTGTGAACAAAATGCATTTTTTTAAGTTTGAGAGCCACTGCTCATTAATAATTGTTCTAATACATTTTTGAATCTTTGAGGAAGGGGTATGGAGGAGGTGTCGAATAATGGTAACATCCTTTCCAAACAAACACAAATTATTAGGAACCTCCTATACTTAGACTAATTCTATAGGAGAAAAAGTAAGGTAATTGTAGACTGCTTATCCATTTTGTTTTAGAATCAAAGAATTTGTTTTTATAATTATAAAACCAAGTAATATCAGGAGGAAAATAAGTAACTCCTAAATAAAAACACAAACCAATTAATAAATCCAAGCATTTACCATGACTAACTACAAAAAAAAAATGAAGACACTTTAAGCCAGAAGTTTGGAGTTAGGAAGTTCAAGTACTTGCTATGGAAGCCAGATGTACCCATGTAAGTATGAAAAAGAACAGACTCCACAAAGTTGTCCTTTGACCTCCACATACACTTCACCACACTCATGCCCATAGGGACACACACAATAATAAATAGATACAGTTTTAAAACAAAATAAGAAAGACAGCAAGGGAGAGAGCCAAGAGGCTAATAGCATGCTACTCTTGTAAAGGACTTCAGGTCTGGTTACCAGTACTCACATCAGACAGCTCAAAACTCAACTCCAGTTCCAGGACATCTAACACTTCTGTGGGTATTGGCACACTCAGGTACACATGTACACAAGCAGGCAAATATATACACCAAAATAAAAATAGATCTTAATAAAAAAAAGTAAAGCCAGCAATACACTCATATATTCCCAATAGACTATACTCTAAAAGAGAGGAAATAATTAGCATTAATAATTTTCTCATCTCATTGACCCATCTTTTTTTGCTTTTTAAGCATAATAAAACACTGCACTAAATAAACACTGTACTGCCAATAGTTACATCAGGGAAAGAAACATTCCCAAAAGCCAACAATCTAATTTAACTTCTACCACTGCACCCAAAACAAATGCCACATGAGAAGCATGTGATCCTAGCCCTCCCTCTGCCAATGAAAGCTCACAAAATATCAACCACCTAACTTACCAAGTACATAAGACACCAAGATGATTGGGGGGGGGCGCACTGTTGTGAATACAACTTCCACAAATAAAGAGCCACTTTCTCACTCTGCAGGAAAGGCCTATCAGGCAACCGGAAATTCTAAAGAACAAAAGCAAAGCACCCACTAACATCAAAGTGGGCCAAAGGGGAAGAAGGGACTCTCACTTCCAGCTGGTAGTTCTACCTGAACCTGTTTAAAACAAAACTCCAAACTTTAATATGAACCAGAGGCCACACACAAGCAAAATTATCCACAATAAAACTGAAACATCACACATACCAAGTATAAGAAAAACTCTAGCCTGAATGAAGAACCACAACCAATAGATGTTAACATCAAAGCCATCATAAAAATGATTCTATAAGCAATGACAAGCACATGTGAAAGATATAAAAGATCATGTTCTCAGAGACATAGAAGATATAGAACCCAGTGTAAATTTTTTAATAAAATAAGCAAAAGAACAAAAAAAGATACTGGGAAAAAATAGTGAATTTACGATTTGACAATAGAAACTTTTCAATCTCAATAGCGAGAATACTTAAAAGACCTTAGTGACTATAACAAAGTATATAACATTTTTTTCAACAGGGAAGTGGGAGGGAAGAGAGGTGGAGCAAACAAAGTTCACAAACAAAACTCTCTCCTTATCCACAGAAAGCAAATACCAGGAACATTCAGTGTTTAACA
Organism: Sigmodon hispidus; assembly: GCA_004025045.1. Taxonomy (NCBI): domain Eukaryota; kingdom Metazoa; phylum Chordata; class Mammalia; order Rodentia; family Cricetidae; genus Sigmodon; species Sigmodon hispidus. The sequence continues at coordinate 45,751 of PVIH01008402.1, read as the reverse complement.
CTAAGAACAATGTCAAACCCTACATATACTATGCTTTTCTTCATGGACAAATAAATGTAGGTACACTCACACACACACACACACACACACACACACACAGGGTAACAGGAAAGGATAAGTAACAATAATAAGAAAGCAGGCAATTATAATAAATGGCAATTGACTCACAAGCATCAATGATTAAGCAAAGAAAGAGATCTTTGCACATGAGTGTTGTGATAGCATCATAGTCGATAACTCGGGTACTAAATGAGTAATGGATAGGCAACATAGTGCAGAAGCACTACATGGAGGGTGACTCAGCCAAGACACACACACACACAGGCAGGTACACAGGCACATACACTCCAGAATTGAATTTACCCATTCGTTTCCTTAAGTCACTTTTATTGTATAAAAGCAGTGACAGGAAAGGTCTCAAGGAGGAAAAAACACTAAATGGATTCTGAAATGTCACTGTTTCTCACCAGTAATTAAGAAAAAAATTCTACTGCAAAAGTTAGTCACCATTCTTTATTACTAAAATATAATATAAACTTTCACCTAAGTAAATGCCTTTTCCACTAGCTCCATTTATCTTCAGGTGTATATTCAATTTATAACTGGCTACATACTATGTGAACAAGAACAGAAGCATGAGCACATAAGAAAATTTCTGACATAACAATTATAATACACAAAATTCTTTAAACAATAATTTTTAAAACCTATCAAGTAAAAATATATTTTATAAAACTATTAAAACAATCACATTTCCATTAATATTATGGAGACATAATAAAAGAAATCAAAAATTTCTTTGTTTTCAATACATAGCAATTGCAGTTTTCCTTCCCTCCACAGAAAAAAAATTTCAATTGTGGTGTTTGACACACACCCTTAACTGAATCTTAGGAGAAAGTAAAATTAAATTTCTACTGTCATGGTATTTTTTTCTAAGATTTATTTTATGTTTATGAATATTTTGCCTGACTGCATGTATGTGTTCTCTGTGTGTGTCTGGTGCCACAGAAATCAGCACAGCAGAGTCAGGTCCCCTGGAACTAAAGTTCAGAATGACTGTAAGCATCCTGTGGGTGCTGAGAACCATGTGTTCTTAATCACAGAGCCAACTCTCCAGTCCCTGTGTATTAAAAAGCAGAACAAAACCCACTCGAGATTCAAGAGACCTTTCAAGACTCTGTTCACTGTGTATGCGAGCATATGTGCCATGAGTCTCCTATGTGGAGGGCACAGAACAATGTGCAACAGTTCACCTCCTCTTCCATCATAAGGCTCCCAGGAATCACACCCCGGTTATCAGCTTTGGGAGCAAGTAAGTGCCTTTACCTGCTATGACATCTCACCTGCCTTGTCATAGTACTTCTAAAGACAAATCCAAACAGATGTTTTATTATTCTCAACATCTATCTTAAGAAATCAACTGCCTTTTGATCTCAGATATCTTTTGAGGGAGAGCAAGGGAGTGCTGCTATTGTTCTGAGATAAAGTAATTTGCAACCGAGGGTGGCCTCAAATTCACTACATAGTTAATCCTCTTGCCTCTACCTCTTGAGTGCTTTGTACCCCTTTTAATAATTATCTATTTGTGTTCGGGCATGGGTGCACATTTGTGCAGAGGTACTTAGAGACCAGAGGAGGGTATTGTATCCCTTGGAGATGGAGTAACGTGATCGTGAACTGCTCAAAGTGGGTTCTAGGGACCAAACTCTAGTCCTCTGAAAGAGCAGCAGAACTCTTAAACACTAAGCTATCTCTCTAGCCCCTTCACATGTCTTTTAACTCCTATTTGACAGAACATACTAAGATGGTATCTTTACCATCTATCTATCTATTCCTTCAACTTTATTATGCTCTCCCATATGTACAGCATATTTTCCTATAGTGAAACACATTACTGAATACAGATTTTAAAATAATTATATAGTGCAGTAGCTAATCAAAAAGACCTATTATTAGCCAAGCTGAACAATTCTAAATACTGTAACAAGTTCCCATTCTCTACAAATTATGTCTGAATTCTTTGTTCTACCTTTTTATTAGAGTCTTTAATAAGGGTATAAAAAGTGTATGTGTAAGCAAAACGTGTAAGCATAGCGGCTGGAGAAATATCTCAAGTATTGGTCCATCTACCTTGTTCAAAATGGGGAGATGTTGCATACACCAAGCTAGCTGGGGATTCTCCCATCTCACATCCTGTCCTGCCACAGAAGCAATGGGATTAGACATGCTACTGTACCCAGTTTTACTTGGGCTCTGGAGATCTAGACTCAGGTCTTCAGAGCACTTACATGGCAAGTACATAAATACATACTATTGTATGTAAGATGATCTGAAGATCTTTCTATTCTTCTGTTGATGATGTGGTGATTTCAGAATTTACTGTTATTACTAAGACTATTTTATAGAACAGTGAGACAACAAATTATGAGAAGAGATTACAGAAAATTCAGTACACACTATCTCTTATTATTAATTAATGTCTTATTAGGATTTGTTAAACCCTCTTAAATTTAATAACCCAATATTACTGATATATTATCACTGAAGTCCACTGTTGATTCAGAATTCCTTAGTCTTTACTTAATGCTCCTTTTCTGTACACTCCATACACACTTAGTCACATCTCCTTAGGCTTCCTTAGAATCTGGGAGTTTCTCACTTTTCCTGATTTTGATGACTTTGACTTATGAAGCACTGACTTGGGCTGGAAAGATGGCTCAGAGATTGGGAGCACTGGCTGTTCTTCCAGAAGTCCTGAGTTCAATTCCCAGCAACCACATGGTGGCTCACAACCATCTGTAATGAGATCTGGTGCCCTCTTCTGGTGTGCAGCTATACATGCAGGCAAAACACTGTATACATAATAAGTAAATGAATCTTTAAAAAGGAAAAAAAAATTAAAAAAGAAGCATTGACTTAAAAAGCTACTGATCATTGCTCTATACTGGAAACTGTCTCATTTCTCATTGGTTTGGAGCAGGAGACCACAAAGTCACACTGCACTCTTATCACATCCTATCCTGAGTATATAGCAGCAAAACAATCCAGTTTCATCTGGAGGGAATAAATTTTTCTTATGTCACTAAAATATTTACAATTAGTAGCTGCAATCATAATAGGCAAATATTAAAAATATGACTGAAAATATTACTCTGGATGTCTTTAGTTAGCCTATATATGCAAAAAGAGGTACATGGATATTTAAGTGGTATACTTTTATACTATATAAAATATAGTTCCTTTAAATCTATATTGCACACAGAAAAATGCAGATTTACTAAGCAAAGCAGGAATAAAAAAAATTAACACGTTCAGGGCTGGAGAGATGGCTCAGTGGTTAAGAGCACTGACTGTTCTTCCAGAGGACCTGAGTTCAATTCCCAGCACCCACATGGTGGCTCAAACCATTTGTAATGAGATCTGGTGCCCTCTTCTGCCCTGCAGGCATACATGTGGGCAGAACACTGTATGCATAATAAATAAATCAATCTTAACAACAACAAAAAAAAAAAAAAGAAAGAAAGAAAAGAAAAGAAACTAACACATTCTACTACTAAGGAAAAAAAAATAGCCTAAAAAAGAAAATGAAAATTGGAGTCATTAAACTGGTTAGAAGAGAAGATAGCTCAGAGCTACAGGAGATGAGGTGCACTAAGGACAAAAGGCCTTGTAAGCACTCACAGAGACTGTGGCAGCATGGGTCTGAACCAGATGGGGATCTAAAGTTGAAAGAAGACACACACCCTCATCCCTAACCCAGAGGCTAGTTCCAACTGATAACTGCTTACAAATAAAATATTAAATTTTCTCCAAGAGAGTCTCACTGAAAAACAAATCACCCTTAGGGAAGGTAGGCCCCATGGCCAGCAGTGCCAATACAAAATGAACTCAATAGCATTTCTGGAGGGTCACTGTCTCATGATGCTGTATTAGAGTTTTGTTTTTTCTACTTTGGAGATCCTTTGCATGTTTTCATGAGATTCTTGTGTGTGCAAACAAGTGTTTCCCATGCTTTTTCTTTAGCTCTTTTTTTCTGTTTTTTTTTTTTTTTTTCCCCCATTCTGGTTTATTTTTGTTTTATTATTCTTTAGATTCTCCCCTCCCCCGCCAAGGAGAGACAGGACAGGACGGGTATAGATCTGGATGGGAGGGAAGATGGGGAGGAACTGGGAAGAGTTGGGGAAGGGAAAATTGTAATCGGAAATAGAATATTTTTAAAATCTATTTTCAATAAAAGAATAGCTATTTTGTTTCTTAAAGTAGTTAGTGTTTTGCTGCTACTTTAAAATTATAACAAAATAGGGGGCGTGGAGAGAAGGCTCAGTGGTTAAGAGCACTGATTGCTCTTCCAGAGGTCATGGGTTCTATTCCCAGCACCTACATGGCAGTTCACAACTGTAGTTCCAAGGGATCCAACACCCTTCACAGATACATATGAAGGCAAACGCCAAGGCAAATAAAATAAAATTAAAAGAAAAACCAAAAAATAAAAATGAAAAATTCTAACAGAATAAAATATTTTAGCTGCACAAATTCTATTTTTTTTAAATATTTATTTATTTATTTATTTATTATGTATACAGTGTACAGAAGAGGACACCAAATGTCATTATAGATGGCTGTGAGCCACCATGTGGTTGCTGGGAATTGAACTCAGAACCTCTGGAAGAACAGTCAGTGCTCTTAGCCTCTGAGCCATCTCTCCAGCCCCGACAAATTTTATTTTTTAAAATTCATTTTTGCTAGGGTTAGTAACACAAGAATACTAGCATTTGGGAAGTAGAGGCAACAGGAAGCCCACAATCATTCTCATCCCCATAGAAACTTCAAGGTCAAAGTAAGTCAATGACACCTAGTCTCAACCCCTGCTCTGACCCCCAAATTCTTTGTCTATGAAATATTATCTAATTTTATGTGAATTTAAGAAACAAGAATTGACTGTACATACCTGTTCTCTGATCCCATATTCACATACATATACCTCACATACCATATTAAACATTAAGATTCTGATTCCCTATGTATGTATGTATGTATGTATGTATTATCTTTCCAGATTACTATCATTACAAACCAATAACCTTTACTGCTATTCTTGGAAGCCCAAAAACTATATTTTCTGGCCTCCTTAAAGACTAAAAATGTGTTAAGAGTCTGGGATAAGGAGCACTTCAAAAAGCAGGATGAAGGAAGGAAAGAAAGAAAATTGTATAGGTCTGGTCCTAGAGGTACAGGTTCCAATCTGCTAACAGGTTGAGTGGGGATTCTGCCCGAAGCTTGGGGAAAAGATTCAGCAGCAGAAGCAATAGCTACTCTCAGACTCAAGTTACTTTTTCAACACCTAAGCTACTCTACCACCCTTTTCTTTTCTCAGCCCAGTTTTGTCAGTAAAGGGTGCTAGCAAGCATTTAAGAGGAAAGGGGTGCTTTCTTACTCCTGCTACATTGTCAGTGGGTTTAATGATCACTTTCCCACAGTCCTACTGATGAAAACCTGACCCACCACCTCAGACCTTACACAGGCACAAAGAAGAACACTTCAATCATTTTATCAGATCACTTAAGTCATCCTATTAGAATGTCAGTAATGTAATTTAACTTTTAAAAGTATAATATACTTTATATATCATGAAGTTAAAAGAAAAAGTGTCCAAGTCAACAATCAAGTTATTTATAGTTATACACCATAATCACTACTTTCAGAACATCATTACTCCAAGAAGAAACCTTGTAACTAACAGATGTGGTCTTCTGCAACTGGCTTTCTTTACTTAGCATAATGTTTCAGGTGTCCCTTGTTTCTAAGTGCTAGTGCATAATGCCCATTCATACACAGGACACATTAATCTATGAAATGATAACACTTTTGTTTCCACTGTTTGCCTATTATGTACAAAGCTACCAGTAAGATTGAGTTTTTGTGTAAACACCTACTTTGAATTCTACTGGGTATACACCTAGGAACAGAACTGCCTAAATTATATAGTTTCTCAGTACCTTTGTGAAAACTTACCAAAGCCACCCAGCATCCTTCTTTGGGAGATCAAGCTTCCAGAAGTTCCAACCTAGCCTAAGACCACAAACAAAAACAAAACAAAACAAAACAAAACCCCTCCTACAGTTAGTGTTGGGCTTTCCAACAGGGTCAAACATTCTTTTAAATTAGCTTTGGTTTACTGAGAAGGCCATGGCTCCAAGTTCATTTTCCTGTAAATATTCAGTTTTTCCAGCACTATTTAAAAACAAACAACAAGAAAAAACCCACCATACTTCCTCTATGTAATTTCTTTTGCATTTTTGTCAAAAATCAACTGCCCGTGTACATTTTACAACACATGGAAACATCCCATATCATTAGACCAACAGATTCTCAAAAAAAAAAAAAAAAATCAGATTTACTAATTTTATGTTTATGGGTGGTTTCCTGCATGGATATCTGGTACCTAGGAGGTTAGAAGAGGGAGTCTTCTAGAATTAAAGTTATGGATTACTGTACATCACCATGTGGGTGCTAGGAAATGAATTGGACCCTCTGCAAGAACAAGTACTCTTAATCACTATGCCCCCTCTCAACCCTAGGCCAAACATTTTAACAGCTGGCTTAAATTTTAATTTGAAAACCAACATTTTCAGATACATTATCACTTGTAATGTTTTGACATAGTAACAAACACAGAAAACTGTCTGAAAATACTCCTCCCTTTTCGATCCCAAGTTTCATTTAACCAAAACATGTAAACAGTGAATGAAAAGGCCAAGTGAATATTTGTCTTCTAATAATCCACACATTTAAAATAATACTATATTTTACAGTCAAAATTCTCATCTTGGGAAAATATACTTATCATAAAGTTATTTTTGTTGGCATGCACTGAGTTTATTACTTTTACTTATTTTATGTGTGTGTATGTACAACACCTCCACACCTGAGGAAGTGAGAAGAGGGTATTTAATTCCCTGCAACTGGAGTTACAGGTAGTTGTGTGCCAGCGTGTATGCTGGGAATTGAACCTGGGTCCTCCTGTCAGAGCAGTAAGGGTTCCAAACTACTGAGCCTTCTCTTCAGCTCCATCAAGGCTAGTGATACAGCTCAGCAGGTAATGGAATTTGCTGTCAAGCCTGACTCCTGAGTTACACCAGAAACCCATATGGTAGAAGCAGAAGTAACTAGCCCATTCCTCTAAACTGTCCTCTGACCTTCATACTCAAGCCTGTGCACACACACACACAGAATAAACATAAAACAAAGTTTTGCAAGACAGATCTTCCTTTCTAAGAGGGTCAATATCTATATATACTACCCACAGAAACTAAAGTGTTTGAGTCCCTCTATTTTAAAGAGTGCCAAGAAAGCTAGATCTGACACTAACACTTCAGACACTGACACAGGACTACAGGTATAGAGAGCACCAGCCTAGGAGACTCAGGAAGTTCAAGGACAAATAAGGAACCAGTCTCAAAACAGACAAAAGAACCCAGAAGGGTATAAAGTGTTCTGAGTAAACTCTGAGAACCATTCCTCTATATCAGCATCTTTTATATTACTTCTCGCGTCAAAGTGGCAGAATTCCTGACACAAGAAATGGAGGGAGACTAATTCTGGTTCACTGTTTAAAGAGAACAGTGAGCCCAAAGTAGCAGGGAAGTGTAGCTGGTAGGGCTCCTATGTAACAGCCTGAAGAGAAACTAGTTACATCTCAGAGTATGAGGAAGCAGGGAGCTCAGACCCAAAAGATGATCCTCTAGGCCCACTGCCCCATAACCTACTTCCCCTTCAGTGAGGCCCTCCCTACTAAAGGTTCTACATCCCATCATTCACATTAGCCTATATGGGATATTCCTGAACAGACTAAATACAACAATCTTCAAAATGTTCCACTTAATACAATGCTTCTAGGCACTATGCAATGTCTATGGAAGGAAGAAATGAAATTTATTTACCTAGTTAGCAAAGGTCCAAAGTACGCAGTAGGTGTTCAATAATAAAGATAAAAACTTTAAAGGCATGGTCTCCAAACCTCCTATCTCAATCATGTTCCAGCAGAATGGCAGGCACATCAAAAAGATAAATTTCAATAGGTGCAAATTGTACTTTATTAATCTATTTCCATCTTTACAGAATACACCATCAGGTAGAAGTAAAGGAATGTCAGAAACATAAAAAAGGTGACAATACTAAGGTTAAGCAATAATAAATGTAGTCAGAGGGTGGTGGCATGTGCCTTTAATTCCAACACTCAAAAGGCAGAGGCAGGATCTCTGAGTTTAAGGCCAGCCTGGTCTACAGAGAGTTCCAGGACAGCTGGACTACAGAGAAACCCTGTCTCAAAAACAAAATACAAAAAAAACAAACAAAAAAGGCAGAGGAAATGCTTCATTGATTTTTGTGCTTTCAAGAACTGAGTATGCCCCATCCCTCCCATAACCTCTCAGATAAGATTATATTTAAAGAGGTGGTTAGATCTCTGTAGTTGTTAGGGTGGGACCTATGCAGTACAACTGTTCTTTTAAGAGATCTATGCAGATGGAAGACCACATTAATAACATAGGAAGAAGATAATCCCTCAGAGAACAACACCTGTCAACACCTCCATCCAAAGCTTCTGTCTGACAGGATTGTGCTCAGTTAACACAGAGATACAGCACTCTGTCACAGCAGTCCTTGAAACTAAAACAGTTATCAATTCTCAACTTGTCCCACTGTTGGCTAGTAAAACTATCCCAAAAATCATTAACTCCTACTCCCTGGACCACCTCAACTATTAAGTTCTTATGGGTTTATAATGATCTGTTTATGTCCATTCCATTCCCACTACCTTACACTTCATGGTCCACTAAAATACAATGCACATTCATAAGAAGCATCCTTTGGTGACTGACTTCTTATTCCCTTTTAAGCCCTCATTCTTCATTACACTAAATATGAGTGATCTTCATATCCTTACAGAAAAAATGGGATAACAATAACTAAAAAATAGCTTTTGGGTAGCACAGCATTCACCAAAGCATTCCAATTCAGCCATGCAACAAGCATCTTTTGAATGTCTGGCCAGCTGAAGAAAAGACAATGCCAGTCACAGGTTTGTTTTTGTTTGTTTGTTTTCCATTACCTTTCCCACTACCACCCTGCTTCTTAGATCAAAATGAACTAGTCATATTTTAACTCCCAGAAATTTGGGGTTAGCATCTAGTAGCAAACAAGTCTATACAAGGAAAGTAGCTAGTGACAAAGTGGCAATAAAGTTTGTATGTCAACTCTGCTTTAGCTAGAGGGAACTGTTCTAATTCCTAGTAGAGCTACAGAAGGTCCCACATGGGTGCCCCCTCTGAACTTCCCCTAGACAATCACCCCCAAATGTCTTCATGATGTACCTGTTCTTCCAAGCTCATTCACTCCCCAGAGACACGCCTTCCTAGTGGTTTCTAGACATTCGGAACATGCTTGTACCTTAGAGGCTATGCCTGTTCTATAAAAAAGCATTTGCAGAAACAACTCCTGTTATGTCTTCTGCTGTCAAAACTGTAGGCTTTTACTTGCTATTCTGCAAAACACATAACACCTTCTATTTATGTATGCCACATGATTATTCCATGTTTAATTTGTTTTCCTTCCTCACCTACCAAATTAAGTAAATCTTAAGCTCTAAGAAAAAAAAAAATGCTCTGTTTCCTTCCTAGGTTAAGCACATCAACTATCTGGATTGAAAGACATGTTCAATAAATATGTGAAATGAATGCAGGCATACTTGGTTCACAGGTCTGTGGTCAGGATGAGGCAGGTCAGGAAACAAGTAAAAGACTGATTTTTAAAATGTTCTAGAAAAGGAAGCTAGCTGTTTGACTGTGACATTTGTCCATCTTTTTAATGCCTTTCTCCTAAATTTAAACTACTTCAAGTTTTTGCCATAATGTTAATGTGATCAGTCCCAATATAGTTCAGCTTCATACTTTTAAAAATGAGTATTTTCCAGGGCCTGGCATGGTATGAACGCCAATTATCCCAGGCAGTACTTGGGACACAGAGGCAAGTGGATCTCTATGAGTTTGAGGCCAGCCTGGTCTACACAGTGAGTTCTAGGACAGCCAGGGCTATAGAGAAGAGACCCTAAATACATACATACAAAAAAGAATATTTTCCATCATAAAATACAAAATAGAACCTTTAGTACCCTACAAAAACTGACAAAAATTTGTATTATGTCCACTAGCAGCAATTTAGCAAAATGAAAAACAAGAGACTACTTTATGTATCGCTGGGTTGAAATATTAGCACTCATTCAATAAATAGGATAGCTTTTGCTCAAGAGAGCAAATCAGAGATCAGACTTCTAAACAAATCAAGCCCACTCTTGGGTAACACCAAGGGTCAGTTTCTTTATAGCATATCAAGAGAAAAGGAAACACAGACTGTACAGAACACAGTAGTCTCCAAGTCCTCCTTTCGGATACAAAGTATGCAGGGCCTGACTACCTTCCAATAAAAAGAAAGAAGGGAGGGAAGAAAGAAGGAAGAAAAGGAAGAAAGGAAGAAAGAAAGAAAGGGCATATTAGTGCTCTACTGTAGCAAAATACTTAATATTTTTTATGAGAGCTTTCAGACATGAGTTCTTGACTACATTATCTATTACAACACTGTAGCACTTTTCCTTTAAGGAAAAAAATTGTATCTTTTTGAGCACAGTATTAAATTTTTTTCCTGAAATTGAAAAAGCTCAATGTATTGCAAGGCTGGACTCCTGACCATACAATGAAGAGGCTCAATACCTCTGAAGTCTAGAGAAGTGATGCCAGTAGTTTACATAATACACTTGTACTCATACAGACTATATACAGAACACAAGTAACCTACCAAAGACAAGAATGGATTGCAAATTTGTTGATCTGACAAAATTCAGTGATAATTCAGTACACTTAGCATTTTAGGTATCTTTAAATTTTGGTTATTTACTATGAACAAGAAGAAATTATAAAATAAATGCTTTACTGCAAATATAAACATCCCAAGCATTATTAGGCTATCAGAAGAATGCAACATACTATTTTTAAGAGTTACATTCAGCTTCTATAGTGGGCAATTTACTAACAATCATTTTTCATAGAATATTTTTAAAACTTAAGTATTTTCTTAAACAAGAGATAGTATTAGCAGATTTTTTAAAGATTTATTTATTTTGGGGGCTAGAGAGATGGCTCAGCGGTTAAGAGCACCGTCTGCTCTTCCAGAGGACCCGGGTTTGATTCCCAGCACCCACATGGCAGCTAACAACTGTCTGTAGTTCCAGTTCCAGTTCCAGGCAAACACCAAGGCAAATAAATAAAATAAATAAATAAAGTTAAAAAAAAAGATTTATTTATTTTTATTTTATGTACAGTGGTGTTTTGCCCTGAAGCTAGAGTTACAGACAGTTGTGAGCTGCCATGTGGGTGCTGAGAATTGAACCCAGGTCATCTGGAAGAGCACTCAGTGCTCTTAACCACTGAGCCATCTCTCCAGTCCCGTATTAGAATATTTTTTAAAAGATTTTATTCTTTTCTTCATGTGTATGCATCTGTATGTTAGTTATGTGTGTCAGTACACATGGGGTGGGTTGCCCTCAGAGGCCAGGAGAGTATGCTGGATCCCTAAATTGGCATTAAAGGCAGTTGTGAGACACCTGACATGGGTGCTGTGAAATAAACTAGGGTCTTCTACAAGAATATGAAAGAATAAAAATGGTGCACTTAAAAATTTTTTTCTTAATGTGTGTAGGTATTTTGCCTGATATGTCTGTGCACCACATGCATACCAGGTGCCCTTAGAGGTCAAAGAGAGCGAGCAATAGATTACCTGGAACTGAAGTTACAAACAGTTGTGAGCTGACATTTGAGTGCTGGGAATGGATCTCAGGTCCTCTGGAAAAGCAGCTAGTGATCTTAACTATTGAACTGTCTCTCCAGCCCTACAGTATGCACTCTTAACAACTGAACCATTTACATAGTATTCATTCTTAGTAAGAGATAATTAGAATATCAATCTGTGAAGTCATGTAGTTGGTGCAACAGGTAAAGGTGCTTGTTACTAAAGCTAACAATTTGAGTTTGGTACATGGTACTGAAAGTAAAGAACCAACTCCCACAAAATGTCCTCTGACCTCCATTAACTGCACCATGAAACGAGCACACTTACGTACATACACACATACTCTCTCTATATATAAAAATAAAACAAATTTAATTTGCTTTCTGTTAAGTCATACTTACACATACTAAACACAAAAAATAAAAAATGCCTGCTTTCTTTGTAATCAAAAGAAATTGCATTATTTTTTTAAGATTTGGGAAGTAATCCACAGGAACCAGACAGATGGTGCAGTAGCTAAGAAGTTCTTGGCTGTTCTGGCAGAGAAGGACTGGGTTGAGTTCTCAGCACCCAGGAGGAAGCTTACAGCCATTCATAACTCCAGTTCCAGGGGACTCAATGCCTTCCTTCTCTGGCCTCCATGGCACAGCATGCACATGGTACACATATATACATGCATATAGTCAAAACACTCATATACACAAAAATAAATCTTTTTTTAAAGGAAATATTCTGCAGTTACTAAGTAGGCAGAACAGATGTTAACAAGCTTTTTGTCAGCTTCACTTTATAATATTTGTCATGAAACTAGCCTTTCCAGTGTCATTGCAAGTCACATTTAAATTGTGAAAATTTCAAAAAGACTTCCAATTAGAAATTTTACAAAAGTGGCCATGAGAACTATTGATTCACTTTCATATGCCTGGAGAGATGGCTCATCAGATAAAGTGACCTGATGTTGAATTCCTGGAACCTGCTTGGTAGAAGGAGAAAACTGATGCCTATTAGTTGTCCTCTGAGTGGCACATACATACAAATAAATAAAATATCAAAATTCACTTTCACAAATACTAGTTACACAGAACAACTGAAAACACAGGTCTTGCTAACTTATATTAATGATTCATCCTATAAAGGAAATGACAAGGGGGCTGGAGAGATGGCTCAGCAGTTAAGAGCACCGTCTGCTCTTCCAGAGGACCCGGGTTCGATTCCCAGCACCCACATGGCAGCTAACAACTGTCTGTAGTTCCAGTTCCAGGCAAAACACCAAGGCAAATAAATAAATAAATAAAGTTAAAGGAAATGACAAAAGCAAGTTACCTCACTGCCGAACACTTGGTATTCACATATAACTAAGTATGGGATCTGACATGAATGACTTTTTCTCCTGCCATTTCCTACCTGAGTAAACCTGGCAAAGTTACTCAGTCAAACTAAACTTTAGATCTTTCTTCACCTGTATAATGACACATTGCTGCCTTCCTCAACATGCTGACAGAAATGACACGCAATATAAAGTTTTTAGTAAGGGGAAACACAAAGTGATTCCAATTAGTTACTTTGAGAACAATATCCAAATCGATTTTAAAAACCACTTGTATCTTATTCCGATATTTTAAACACTTTTATTTATTTATTTATTTGCCTTGGTGTTTGCCTGGAACTGGAACTACAGACAGTTGTTAGCTGCCATGTGGGTGCTGGGAATCGAACCCAGGTCCTCTGGAAGAGCAGACGGTGCTCTTAACTGCTGAGCCATCTCTCCAGCCCCTATTCCGATATTTTAAAAACAGGTATCCTTAAGCATTAGAAGTATCATTTCCCTCATGACACCACAGACACTCTCAATTCCTGAGTTACTAAAAACTATGGTCATACCATAAATTTATACAAGCATCAAGGGCCCAGGTGAAAAGAATCAGGATTTCATATAACATGCCAGTACAAAGTAAGTAATATACTCATGGCTTACTAGATTTATTAATTAAAACTTAAAGGGGTAAGAGAGATGGCTCAGTAGTTAAGAGTAGTTGTTCTTACAGAGGACAAGTTTGAGTTTCAGCATCCACACCTATACATGTGAACAAAACACTTCTATACACAAAACAAATCTTGAATCAAAGCCTGTCACAGTAGTGCAAAAGGCTGAAACAGATGAACAGGGAGAACTCTTTCTTTAAAAACAAACACTGGATATTCACTAAGAGAATGTGACACCTACAGAGATGTACACTTATAAAATCAACCTGTGTGACTGTTAAATCAACAGTTTCATTTTGCTGTCTTTCCAAAAGTGGTCTCCAATGGCAACTAGTTTCACTCACTGTATATAGTAACCACACTGTAGCCTAATGAACTGGCACTGACAAGCAATGAGAACGGGTCAACTGTTTGCTACTACCTGTATGAACCTTAAAGAAGCTATTAAAATAAGCCTAAATTTCCAGAGCCCAGAAAGGTTAACACAAACATCCATCCCCCAGGGCGGTCCCAACTTCAAAGTGAAGGCTCTTGAGCATGTTTTGTAAACCATACGGTTTATTAAGAATTAAAAAAAAAAAAATCAAGTTTTATCAACTCATCAGATTAATATTAAAATTTTTATTATTCTAATGACTTCAATATCATGCTTGATTTACTTGCCATTTAAAGTACCCAAAATAAACCATTAGGTAGAAAAAGACGCTCATTCTAACAAAAACATATATAAGGGTAAGTATTCGTACTGGTAAGTACACCATCAATTATTGCCTCTACAGACTCACTAGTAAATCAGCGACTCTAAAAACATTAAACTGCTTTAAAACAACCTGCCACTATCAGCTAAGTATCTGCTTTCTATACTCATTTCCGTCTCCCGTAACAGTTTTTTCAAAACAACCACATCCAAAACACACGATCACAAACAAAACAAACAAACCCTTGCTTGCTAGTGTCAAGTGTTTAAAAAGAAACGTAAATATTAGCGTCTGCCCCTCCAGCAGTCTCCCGGGGCCCTCCTCTCCCGGATCTGCCCTTAGGGTAAGGTAAGCAGAGGGCAAAGTTTTACAACAGGGGGTCAGGTCAGTTCAGTCCAGCCAGCAGTCATCACCTGACCGTGTATTTTCCGCGAAGTTTCAAAGTCAACAAAGAAGTTGTGTGGCGAAGAGGTAGGGCCTATAGGTCAATCAGCAAACAGACCCGAACACAGAGATAAAATAATAAAAAAGAGTTGGGGGGAGGGGAGTGGCAAATGGCCCCTGCCTTCGCCCCGCGGTCCCCCTCCTCTGCAGACCGCGGGGTGGCAGAGGCTGAGTCCCCGATCGTCCGCACCGTCAAGTCTTGGCACCTCTACGTCCTGGGCACCCCACTCCCCGGCACCCCCACGTCTCAGGTACTGCAGGTCCCGACACCCCCACATCCCGGTACCCCACGTCTCGGACACCGAAGTCCAAGCACTCTTCAATCAGTGTCCCAGCCGGAGCTGAGCCGTCACCCGAGGGAACCGGCGGGGGGCGCGCAGAGGGTCACCTTCCGACCTGAGCCAGCGGGAGGACCCCGCTCGTCCCGCGCGCACACCCCTGCCCGCCCGCCGGCCGGGAGAGCAAACTGTCCCCGGGAGGACAAGGGGAGGGAAAGGAGGTGCCGCCGCGAGCGCCCCGGCCCCGACTGGAGCGCGGACGCCGCTACAAGGGCGCGGGCGCCGCCGCCGCCTCACCTTCCTCGGCGGTGTCCATCTTGTCTGGGGGGCGGCGGTGACGCAGCCGCGAGGCGCCCGCGACCCGGCAGAGAGCCTTCAAGGCCCGAGGGGAAAGACGGGAGGAGGAAGGAAGAAGAAGACGCGGGCCGGGCAGGTGCGTGCGCTCGGGTACGAGAGGAATCCAGACGCGGGCGGGCGAAGGGGACGGGGACAGCGGCTGACAGAAAGAAGAGCGCCGGGGAGGGGGAGGGCCGCGCGGCCGAGAGACGGGCCTGGGCGGGGCGCGCGCCGGAAAAGGCGGGGCGATGGGCTCCACGCGTCACTTCCGGCGCGCGCTCTCGCTGGCTCGCGGCGGGCGGGCGGCAGGCAGGCGAGGAACGAGGACTGGCTGAGTTTAGCCGAGGTTTACGCGTGGGCTGGGGCATGGAAAGCCGAGGCGTTGTCTAGCGCGCGGAGTTGCGGCGTGTGCAGGGACAAAAGGAGCGCGGAGTAGCGGGAGCGAGCGCTGCTGAGCCGGGCGCGCGCCCAAGCCAGGGTGCGGGACAAAGGCCCCAGCGTTGGGGTACTCGACCATGACTCCCAGTGCATTCAGGATGGGCTCCGGTGCGAGCATTTTTTGGTTCCTTAGCAGCATGGCCCTGACGCCCGGTTTAAAGACGTACAAAAGCATCCCTGAAATATAAAAAGATGAGCACCCCAGGTTATCAAAATTTCTCCTGGGGAAGCTTATGCAATTGATTGGAAAGTACACTTCACAACTGAAAGCTGAAATTGAATCCACCTCTAAGGGAAATTGGTCCAGATGGCGACACAATTAGGAACGCTTACCTGGCCAGAACTAAACTGCTGATGAAAGAATGATGAAAGACTGTGCTTTGCTCGCATCAGTTGGTTACCCTTCCTCACATAATCCTTAGAGTTTTCTCTAAATAACGAAATACAGATTAGAAGCAAAGAAGGCTTTCCAACCTTGACACTAAAATATTCAGGTGACAGAAAAAAGATTCAAGAAACAGAACTTTATGTGAGTAGGAATTGAAAAGACCCTTCCTTCGGTTCTCGTCGGAGTAAGGCTTAAAATAATGAAAAGGAACCCTTCAAAGAAGGCAACCCATTCATTTGTCACTCTTAACTGCCACGATAATGGGGACATACTGTTTGCAAAGGCTGCCCTTGAGAACTGAGCTGCCATTGGGTAAAAACTATCACAAAAAAAGCAGAATCATATTCGTAGGCAGCTCTTTCTAATCCCACCCTTCCCACATTATTTCAATAAGAATTCAGTTAGTATAAGGCCTATAGTAGCATAATTTGAGCCAACAGAGACCAGGGACACAGAACCAGAACCCAAGCCTGTCAGCATGGGAAGAAGGATTCTGGGAGACAGTTTCGCAGAAGGAAGCACTAATAATAGTGTACAGGGCAGGTATGTAAACCTCTTGCTATGGATGATGTAGGGTGGTGGAGTGGAGGGCTTTCTCCTTTAGATTTTCTGTTTTCTTTTGGGAACACAAGGGAAAGAACTTTTCACCGGGTCACCCTTCCACATAGCAATACATTTTGCAATTAATTACCTTTTCTGGTATCAGTTTTGGATATAGAATTAAACAATATTTGTTTAGCTCCTACTTTGTGCCAGGCAGTCTTCACAATAATTCGTTGAATTGTGTAAATCTGTCGGACCTACCCAGATGCCTCTGGTAGAAACTTAACCACATTTAGGCTAAAAGGAGGAACACTCTTAGGAACTTCATGGATAGGGCTTTCCTGGGTCACAGGACTACTAGAACAAGAGCCTCTCTGTCCATCCTCAGCTTAGTCATTCTATGCACATTAGGTTCATCTTGTCCACAATACTTCTTCCATACAGCTGGATATCAGGCCATTGATAGTTCTCAGCTTTAAAGCTACATCCTTACCATTAAACAGGGTGAACGGGAGGCTTTCTATTCCCTAGTTTAAAACTCCCAGGGAAGAACAATTAATTCATCCAGCATATTCCCCATCCCTGAACCTAATGACTGTGCTGAAGAAGTAGGACTTCTAACAACATGGACACAATCATGTCCGATGTACTGCCTCTGTGTGTGGAAATACGCTGTTTACTGTGCTCTGAGGACACTGTACTAACAATGTTGTAATTTGACCTGGCGATGTCAATTTTGGAAAGTGCTGGAAACTTTAGGAGGTAGGGCCTAACATTAGGTGCCTAAGTAAGTGGGGTGTGCCCCCAGAACATAGTCCATGTAGGTTTGTTCTTTGGGAGTTCTCACCAAAAAAAAAAAGCTTAAGTTCAGCTCAACCACACTTTCAGCTCCTGATTCCAGATCCAATTGCCTACTCCTGCATGTAGTTTACCTCCCTCCTTTGCCGTATCTTGCACAGCTTGGGAAAACAGGAATGAAGACAAGACAGGTGTCTTACAGAAAAGCTGGCATGCTATGGGCCATGATCACTCTCATGGTGAGGACAATTGAGAACAATTGATCAGTCTGTGCAAAAACTAGTAACTGCAGCTTCTTCCTCCAGATGAGTGCAATGAGAGACAGCTCTGCTATAGAGACTCCCATTAAGACCAGCTCACTTCTTCCTAGCTGTCCTAGTAAACACACTAAGGTCCTGAATTGTAGCCTCATGATACCACAGACTGATCAATTGTTCTTAAAAATAATTGGACAAGAGGAAGGCTTTGCTATACCTCTGAGCCTCACTGCCAGAAAGGCTTTGTCAGTTCTCATGGGTCTGAGGCATGGGGTCCTTAACATGCCTGCGCTCATGCCAACAATGCACATTCATTCAGGACTTCTTCACTCCCCACACACTAGTCATCATTAGATCCTCATCAGACATGAATTTATAAAGGACACCATTGTCTTGAACCTACAAAACTGAGCTAGGTGAGCCTCCCTCTTTTCCCTCTTCCCGTCCCCCTCTCTGGGACACGGTCTTGGCTAGCCTAGAGCTGCTTTCAGTATTGCAGCTGTGTCAGTATTTTGTTCTGTGCTGAGAAGATGACTCAGAGAGTACGCGTGGAGGACACACTATAATTTTTTGAGCAAGAACCAAGACAATATCACAAGAATAATAGCAGTAATTAACCAAAGTACCTATTATGTCCAATGGATATCAATAGCAAGTCTACAAAGTAAATACGCCCGTTTCACAGATGAGCTATCAGATTCACAGCAGGTAACTAACAGGAAGTGAGAAAGAAAGCAGTATTGAGGCACAGCTCTGCCTGACTCTAGGGCTCCATATCTTGAAACTTGATAGTTTGGCATTAGCAACTTCTTACTATCATTAAGTCCTCACTCAGTTCTTTAGTTTTTGCTATGAGCTGAAGTGTGTCCCTAGCCTGTGCCCTTGCAACAGTCACACAGAACTCGTCTGAAGAAGCAGAGGGACAGTAACTAAGCCATGATCTTGACATTGACAGTCACAAATTACTGAAGTCAGTTACGGTACTGTCTTATTTTCTTCCCACTTCGCTTTCTCTCCTTGTCTTCCCCTTCCGTCCTCACCTTCCTTTATTCCTATCTTCCCTCCCTTTTCTGTCTTACTTAACGCTCCTTTTCCTTAAAGTGAGACCCAAAATCAAGGTGGGCAAGAAGAGTATGCTGCTGAAAGAGAGAAACCTGGTGTGGCTAGATAATTTATAATACCAAACAACTAAGGATGTTAAGCGGAAACTGGCTAAATTTCCCAGTAATAGAGAACATAAAGAGATAAAAAGAAGGAAGGCTAGAAATATTCCTTAAAAATGACTCCTGGCATTGTATCACAGCTCAGACTCAGCCATTAGTGATCAAATAATCTCAGGCAATGAGTTTGGTAGTAACAAGCTTGGACCCGAGCATGGTGGCACACACCTTGGGAGACAAGGGCCAAGCAGATCTCTGAGTTTGTGGCCAGCCTGATCTATACAGTGAGTTCCGGACCATCTAGTACTAATGATGAGAACCTGTCTAAAAAGAAAATAAAAATAAACTTAAGTTGTGAGGTCTCTGAGCTTTTGGCAAGAGTAAACATGAATTCTTTCTAGATGAATGGACCTAGATTGTACTCATTGACCTTGTAAGTTCCTTTGTGGAGATTCTTTGATAGTTAGTGTGTGTGTATACATGTATATAAACTATAAGAGTAAGAAACAATACACAACAAATAGTAGACATCACCTCTGTGGGTCTCTTTGGACAGGTACACAGTCTCCCCCAGACTGCATTTGCATGCTTCTCTGCACAGAGTGTTAGTTGTCCACTGTGGTCTCTTCAATTACCCACCACTTAGTGCAGTTACCATGCCCTCAGTCCAAACAGCTTCCTTAGTTTATAATCTTAACAATATGTATTCTTTTACATTCTTTAACTTGTAGTTCAGAAGCTCAAAAATTCCCTTAAGAATTATCTGTCTTAGTTAGGGTTGCTGTGATAAAACACTCAGGCCAAGGCAACAGAAGGATGTGTTTGATTGGGTTCCATAGGAGCACATCACTGTTGTGGTGAGGAGCTTGGCAACAGGCTGGCAGCCATGACACTGGAGCAACAGTTGAGAGCTCATATCCCAGTCCACATATAAGAAGCAGAAAGAGCTAACTCAAAATGACACCAATTTTTTTAAACCTCAAAGCCTACCCTCAGTGACACATTTCCTCTAGCAAGGCCATACTTCCTAATTCTCCCCAGAGAACAACCAACTGGGGACCAAGTACTCAAATGCCTGAGTCTTCTGGGGACATCTCATTCAAACCCCAATACCCAACATTATTCTCACTCTTACAGACTCATACTAGTGTCAGTGACATGGGGGCTGAAAAGGAAGGAGCCTGAGGCAGAGCCATGAGCACCCAGGCCCTGTAAATCCTGCCCAACTGGCCACATTTAGTTCATATCCATTCTGTCTTGTCAGAGATGAGCAACCTCCCCTTTAACATCAGAAGAGCCTTCCTCCTCCCCACCTCAGCTCTTCCATCGCTTTCCTATGAGTCTGCAAGCAGGACAGCCCTCAGACTTTCTCTGTACCTTCCCACATGCTCCCCTTCTTTGTTAGCTGCATTGTGAGCACCCCTCCCTGGAGCTCTCTGACCTCTGGGTATTCCCTGAGAAACGGCTTATGTAATGAGCAGATGTCGGCCAGACCATCTGTAACAGTAGAACTCTGTCCCACAGTCTGCAGCAGCCAGCTCAGAAAGCCTTGTTCCATTCTCCACAGCAGGGAGCCTGCTGATACAGCCAGGTCAGCATTTATTCTACAGCTCTGACTCCTTACATGTTTGGTGCTTGCTTCTGCTTCAGGACCAGCCAGAGAAAGACAAACGCACTCCCTTGGTTCCCATCACATGGAATGTCCTGACTCTAGTTAGCCCTGCTGTACCTCATTCATATGGTTGGCCTCCAGCCAGCTCCTCCCTACCCATCCCAGCCTTCCTTTTTATCATTACAAAGGTTTTCTGCCTGCCTTAGTCTCTGCAAAAGTACAAATGGTAATGGTGTACTCCTTTTCTACAGAATAGTCTCTGCTTGTTCACGTTTGGGTAGCCTTTGTTTATTTTTTACCTAATTTTAGTGGTTGGTTCTGAGGTCTTATGGCTGGAATCTTGCTCACTCTGACCTTTGATACTCTCCTCCTTTCTCTCTGAGGGCTCTTCACCAGCCTGTCTCATTTCAGCAGGAATGAGGGTGCCTGAGAATTAGCCCTTCCTTTCAGTGACTCATCAGTTTATTCATTGTGTCAGAGGAGAATCCAATCACTGTTGGACACCCACAGAGCCTCATTTTAGCCCCAGTGCTAAAGAGGCAGTTGCCATGGTGATAGATGTAGCAGGCAGGCTCACTGCAGAGTGGTTGGCTACAGGCAGCCCATGGCAGGAGGGGCCAAGCGTCCTGCATGGTCTGTGTTGCTCAATGTATTCAACCCATCCCCCATCTCTGAGAGCTCAAGTAGGGCAGAGTGGGAATCCTCCATGACTACCACCCTTAGAGCCTTGCTTTAGCACACCCCCCACATTGGCCCTCACTACTGGTTGTCCTCACTGGGTTGTACAGCTTAAACTGTGTTGCTCAGCAACTAAATAACAAGATAAATGCAACCTTCACTAAGTGTGTATGAAACCTTAATTTTTTAAAAAGGTGTGGATCTAAGTGTTCCATACCAAGATGGGGAAACAGCAATCTAGCCTTCTGAAAAGAAGGTGAACAAGAAGGGCAAGTGGGGGGCTGGAGAGATGGCTCAAAGGTTAAGAGCACTGACTGTTCCTCCAGAGGTCCTGAGTTCAATTCCCAGCACCCACATGGTGACTCACAACCATCTATGATGACATCTGGTATCCTCTTCTGTATACATAATAAATAAATAAATCTTTAAAAAACAAAAAAAGAATGTAGCAAGTGCACAGCATGAGTGCACATCCTGATCATTTACAACCAACATTCTGATCCTGATAGAGAAATAGAGCATCTCCATTTCTCCAGGGTCCCCAAGAGACCCCTCCTGCCTTCCTCAGTGCCTACCTCTTCAACATGGATATGATCTCCATTATCGCCCTGCTTCTCCACCTGGTTTAAAACTTATATAGCTAGAATGAGATCTTTCGTATCTGCCTTAACTCAAGGACACTATGTTTGCAGTAAGGTGTGTGTGTGTGTGTGTGTGTGTGTGTGTGTGTGTGTGTGTGTGCTCACACAGGAACATTGCTGACCTCAGTTTCCATTCAGTAGTCCATTCTCTTCTACATTTGAAATAATTCCCAGCTTAACAAGAACACTAAAGCCTGTAGTACAAATACTCACAGACAACTCACCCACAGTAGCCAAATGTTACTATTTTGCCACATTTTCTTTACCAATGTTTTGTAGTGTCTGTATAATGTATCAATTCACTTAAAGACCATTTGAGAGATTATGGGGGCTGGAGAGGTTGCTCAGAAGTTAAGAGCACTGACTGTTCTTCCAGAGGTCCTGAGTTCGATTCCTAGCACACACACATGGCAGCTCACAACCATCTGTAATGAGATCTGGTACCCTCCTCTGTACATTGTATACATAATAAATAAATAAATATTTAAAAAGATCATTAGAGAAATTATAAATAGACATTCTTACCCCTAAATACTTCAGTGTGTGTGTGTGTGTGTATATTTTTAAGAATTACTTTATTTTTTATTATGTAATGATGGGGGGGCTGTACATGAGTGCACATGTGCAGAGAGGCAGAGGTGTATGATCTCCCTGAGTTACAGTTTGAGCCACAGTTACAGGTTGTGAGATACCCAGTGTGGGTACTAGAAACCTAACTTGGGTCCTCTGTAACAGTAATTCTTAACTGCTGAGCCAGCTCTCAGCTTGTGTGTGTAGAATTTTTATTATGTTTTTATTTGTTTTGTTTGTATGTGGTGGTGGGGAGGACCATACCACACTAAGTCAGAGGAGAACTTATAGGAATTGTTCCTCTCCTCACACCATACAGGTCCCAGAGACCAAACTCTAGTTGGGAGCCTTTGCAACAAGGGCCTTCACCAGCTCCTTCAATGCTGGAGACTACAGACCTGGGAACACAGTACAGTTGTAGGTTCTGGCCTCTGCAGACTTTGCCCCATCCCACCCCCAATGACCTTCAATGGCCCCAGAAGCCTTCTCTAATATCTCTGCTGCTCCTCCCCTGAGAAGAGAAAGGAGGAAGCATAGAGTGAAGGGAGGTGATGGAGGTAGAGCCTAGTACTGTCTCCCTGGGTGCTCTCCTTACTTAGACAATAAGTTACAAACACTCATAGGCCCCATTGGGCCTAACTCACTCTTCCTGCAAGCATGCAGGTTTATGTGGTTTAGTTTATTCAAACAGTTCCACAGCCCTGACATGATCCATCTTATCCATCCTCCTCTCTGCAGGAAGAAAGCTACCCCCATTAGCAGTCATTCGCTCCTTCTTTCCAGCCAGTGACAGCTGCTGATCTGCTTTCTGACTACAGAATAGACTGTTTTCATTCAATATGTTGATTTGAATGAAAGCACCCATACACTCATATATTTGAATGCTTGGTCCATGGTTCTGATCTGCTTTCTGACTACAGAATAGACTGTTTTCATTCAATATGTTGATTTGAATGAGAATAGCACCCATAGACTCATATATTTGAATGCTTGGTCCATGGTTGGGAACTGTTTGGGAAGGATTAAGAGGTGTGGCCTTGTTGTAGGAGGTGTGTCAAGAAGGTGGGCTTGGAGGTTTTAAAAGCCTGCCACATTCTCAATTAGCTATCTCTGCCCTGTGCTTGTATCTCATGATGTAAGTTCTCAGCTTCAATGCCATGCCTGATGCTACCATGGCAGTGCCTGCCATGATGGTCATAGACTCACTGTCTGAAACCATACAGGAACCCTAATAAACTCTTTCTTCTACAAGTTTTTTTTTTTTTTGTCATGGTATCTTCACAGCAATAGAGAAGTAACTAAGGCATGTGATCTTTCATATTTAACCTCTTTAAATAGCATGCTTCTAAGGTCTACACATAGTATAGTGCGCGCGCGCGCGCGCACACACACACACACACATTATAGTCACATAATATCCCAATGTATTAACAGGCCCCATTTTGTGTATATCATCTTCAGGTATTGAATGCTCAGATTGTTTCTGCTTTTTTGCTATTATGAGTAATCCTAACAATCATAGTCAAATTTTGTCGATATATGTTTTTAGTTCTTTTGGCCTTATACTTTGAAGCAAAATTGCTAAGGTCAAGTAGTACGTGATTTTGAAAGACCATCCAAATCTAATTTTAGATATTTGGAGAAGAGGGAGCAATTTAAAAAGCAAACAAGGGTGGTGACAGATAAGAGAGTTTGCTGCCAAGTTAATCACCTACATTTCATCCCCAGGATCCATGAAGTGGAAGAGAAAACCAACCTCCACAAGTTTCTCCGTGCTTCAGCCATGACATGCATATATACACACACACCACTGAATAAGATTAAATGGAGATTTGAGAGCCTTTCTACTGATATCCTAGAATCCAAGAAAGAGGAGATGGAACAGAAGAACATCAGGGAAATAAGCATCCTCTCCTCCACCAGGGAAGGAGGGAGACAGATACCCCATTTTGTAGCTATAACCCGTCCTAGATGCTTTAGCTAGGAGAAATCCACAGGGACACCCAAGAGAGGCCAGCGATGCTGGGGGGAGTCTTCCAGGTCTGAGGGCGGAGCTCAGCAGCTGAGATAATATTTGCCTCTACCTCCCAACGAGTCTGTGTGTTGGCAGCAACTCAGAAAAGAGGCATCTGAAAAGGAAGACCAGATTGCATTAAAACTAAGCCATGTCTGAGTATTTGATGCATATAGCAGTAGTGAGGAGAGGGTGAACTGGGACACAAAGTCAGTGACACACCAGAAAGTTTATGCAAGTGGTTGGCTCGTATCCTGGTGGTCAAGGAGGTGGAAAGCCAGAGAGCCTGAGGGTGGAAATCTCAGCAGGCTGTTGCCTAGGAGCCAATGAAGGAGGTAAATGCACAGCAGTAGGGGCTAGTGAGTGAGCAGAGTCACACTGGTTGTGAAGCTTTCCGTTTACATTTTCCAGAGAAAGAACAACCTGGTGTGACATTCTCAGCTCTTGGGGCATGTATTGTCCCCAACTGCTTGTTATGTTTGCAGTGTAAGAAGTCCCCGTGGGATCTTGTGTTTGAAAACTTGATCTCTAGTTGATGGCACTTATTTGGGGAGGTTATGGGAACTTTGGGAGGAAGATACACCCCTTGAGAGGTGTAATCGTGTCCTGCTTCTGTCTGCTCTCTGCTTCCTGATCTACCATTCTGTGTCTCTTGCCACAGAGCAGGCTGCTGCTATCTTTTCCCCTCCATGAAGAACTTCAGTCTCAACCTGTAAGCCCAAATAACATTCTTCTTTTTTTTTTTTTTTTTTTTAATTTTTATTTATTTATTTATTTATTATGCATACAGTTTTTACAGAAGAGGGCGCCAGACCTCATCATAGATGGTTGTGAGCCACCATGTGGTTTTGCTGGGAATTGAACTCAGGACCTCTGGAAGAACAGTCAGTGCTCTTAACCTCTGAGCCATTTCTCCAGCCCCATAACATTCTTCTTAATCACGTTGCTTCCTCAGGTAATATGACACTCATGAGAGTGGTCATGAATCTACAGCCTTAAGAGAGAGTTATTAGTGAGGCTGAGTAGCTTCAGGAGGAGACTTGTAGTTTGGAGGGAGGCTGCAACATTCTCAGTTTGGAGAAGAATCTTTACCATCTGCCTTCCTGGGAGCTGCCCAAGAGAGCGCCTTCCACAACATACCCCTTACCTCTATCCCATGCCCAGCATTGTACTTGTGAAACCCTCCAGCCTCTTCGCTAACAGCCAATGACACCTCAACTTCGGCTGCCATGGGGACAGGAGCCCTGTGCCTATGTCTCTTTTTCTTCCTCCTTCTTCTCTTCTTTATCTTTTATGTTCCTTTGCTCTATTTGTCTGCTTGTTAGTAAAACCCCCACCTGCCCAAAGCTCCCGAGAGACTGAGATCTCAGGGTGGCATCATGTATCCTCTAACATTTATGCTGTGGGCTCAGGCTAAGGATCAGGTTCTAGAGAGGGATCCTAATGCAAAGTCAGAGGGAACAAAAAAATTCCATGGGTGCATATGGCTAAAATTTTGGCTTGAACTATAGAATGGCAGGCCAGAAACTACCACATTTCAAAACCCTGATTATGTTCTTGATTTTCATTAACTGTTTTTGAGGGCCAAGTTTATGGCCAAAGAGAACTGTTAGTCCAAAGGCTTTGACAGGAAGAGGTTGGCAAGGATGAAGAATCATTGCGCAGGCTGGCCCTTGGTTTCCTAAGTGTGGTATTTCTGC
Source organism: Sigmodon hispidus (assembly GCA_004025045.1). Lineage (NCBI taxonomy): Eukaryota > Metazoa > Chordata > Mammalia > Rodentia > Cricetidae > Sigmodon > Sigmodon hispidus. The sequence goes on along the minus strand of PVIH01008402.1, from coordinate 19,372 downwards.
ACGGTACCTTCTTCCAGGGATTCCTTGGAAGGAGTCCAGGCTGCAGAGGTGATTGAGTGTCAGTGTGGAGCTGGTCTCCATCCAAGTATGCCTTCTTATTGCTAGAGCTCTGCTTTGGCAAAGCTTGGCAGGGCAGAGGAGTGTGTGAGAGAGGATATATCTGAACATAATGTAGAAAGATCATGCAGGTTTTTCTCTGTGCTGTCCATCAGGGACCTGCTGTAACTGAGCTCCAGCACACAAGGAAGTTCAAGTTTTTTTTTTTTTTTTTTTTTTTTAAAAAACTTTATTTATTTATTTGCCTTGGTGTTTGCCTGGAACTGGAACTACAGACAGTTGTTAGCTGCCATGTGGGTGCTGGGAATCGAACCCGGGTCCTCTGGAAGAGCAGACGGTGCTCTTAACCGCTGAGCCATCTCTCCAGCCCCAAGGAAGTTCAAGTTTGACCACATCCTTTTTGGAATTGGATCCTTTCATTTGTTCTACAAAACTGGGCATTGTTTAGACGTCAGGAAACCAAAGAGAGTTGACCCACAATCACACAATAATAGTACATTTTAAAATAGTGAATGGATTCTGTGGTATTTTATATTAGTTCATGATGAAAAACCTCATTTAAAATAGGGAATTCTAGATGTCCATCAGCCAATGAAAATGTGGTGCATAGTCACCATGGCATTTTATTAAGCTGTAAAGAAACATGTAATTTGCAGAAAAATGAATGTAACTGGAAAGTATTATGTCAAGTAGGGAAGACATCAATGTGCTCTCTCATATATGGCTTTAGACATATGTTGTGTATTTATGTGGGAGTGAGTGTGGGCAGTGGGTATGAAAGCTTGAAGGGGCCCAAAGGAGGAAAGAAACAGGCTTTAAGGGAGCTGGGGCGGGATGCGGGTAACAGGATCCGGGCAGGACAGGGAGGTGGAAAGGGGGACAGAATGGAAGGTACAGAGATGAGGAATGGAAGGAGAAACTGACAAAACCCAACTGAGTATGTGCGAAATGCTGGGAGGAAATGTCATTTTTCATGCTAATCTAAAACAACAACAAGGGGCTGGAGAGATGGCTCAGAGGTTAAGAGCACACTGACTGATCTTCTAGAGGACCTGAGTTCAATTCCCAGCAGTCACATGGTGGCTCACAGCCATTGGTAATGACATCTGGTGCCCCCTTCTGTATACATAATAAATAAATACATCTTTAAAAAAACAAAACAAAACAAAAAAATAAGAATGGAGGTGGGGCTGAGGAGAGGGTGGAGTTGCTGTTGGCCTGAAACTCACTTTAAATAAAATGTCACAGAAGCAGCACTGTACAAGCTCTGAGTCCAGGCTCTGAGAGGGGATGTGAACCTTTTCAGTCCCTGAGGACATGCCATGACCTCATAGCAAGAGGGCCTGTGCTGACAGTCACACCAAGGACCCAGACCTATCTCTCCAACTGCAGCCTCCCATAGCTGACTGAACAGGGAGAGCAGCAGAAACCTCAGACACCATATGGTGTTGTTTTAGGACTCTGGGACTTCAGCAATACAAGGCTAATATAACTTATTCTGCCAGTGCCCAGATAGAGTTCTTTGCCCGTAGAAGCCCTTATGACCTGAGGATAATGCTCAGTAATAGAGCACTTGTCTGATTTGCGTGAGGTCTGGGTCCAATCTAAAGATCCCCAGCTCCAAAAGCCAAACCCTCAACCAAACGATGTTTACTGACTTTCTAGTACAATAAAGAAAGGTGCCCATCATCGAAGAGACTGAGAAATTCTACAATTTTAGCTTTTAGTCCCAAGTGTAACAATATGTTGCCATGTGGGATTTTTATCAGCTATTTTGAGCAAAATAGTTGAGCATAAAGGGCTTAAAGGAAGGACATGCTTGCTTTCCACCTTTGCTCTTACTTGTTGGTGATTTTTTTTTCCTAGCCCAACGTTGGAACACCAAAATGTTGTTGGTTATTTTTGCTCTTTTAGGGGGCCCACCACTCAGCCCCCCAAATAAATCACACACAAGAGGTTTATTTTTAATAATAAATGCTGGTCTTAGCTTGACTTATTTCTAGTCAGCTTTTCTTAAATTATCCAGTCACCCCTTTTGCCTCTGGGATTTTACCTTTCTTTTACCCCTATAAATCTTACTTTTATTCTTACTCCATGGCCCCAAGTATCCTCTCTCCTCTCGCTCCTAGATCTTCTTCTTTTTTCCCCAGATTTCTCCTATTTCTTCTCTCTCCCAACAGCACTGCCTATCCTTCCTTTTGCCTTGCTATTGGCCGTTCAGTTCTGTATTAGACCATCAGATGTTTTACCAGGCAAAGTAGCACAGCTTTATAGAGTTAAACACATGCAACATAAACAAAAATAACTCACCCTAAAATAATATTCTACAACTCTTACCTGTACTCCAAGCAGTGTGGGTGTAGTGTCTTTAATCTTGGCTTTCTGTTAGGAAAGTTGGACTCTTTCCCCTGCTCTTCTCTTTGGATGGGAGCCCTCCTCCCTCAACAGCGGCCTGCACACTAGTGGACACAGGATGTTTCCCTAAAGGATAACCAAAAGCAAGTTGGGGAGGAAAGGGTTTATTTGGTTTACACTTCTATGTTGCTGTTCAGTAGGGTGGCTCGATAAGGTTATGGTTGGATTATGCCTGTTCTCTGAACTCAAATGTTGAAGGACTTGCCCTCCCTGAGACTGAACTTGAAGGCAGAGCCTTGAGGGAAGTAGTAAAGGTGAAATGAGGTCATGAGCTGAGGCCTGTATACAATAAGACTGTTGTCTTTACAAGAAGAGAAGGGTGCAGTGTGTCTCTTCTTCCACAGGTGCACAGAAGAAAAGCCACGTGAGGACACACAGAGGCAGCTGTGTGAGGGGCAGGAAGGGAGCCTCACCAGATACAAATCGTGCAAACACTTTGATCTTGACCGTTGTTGAAGTCACCTGATCTGTAGTACCCAGTTATGATAATCCTGGTAGACAAAGGTAGGTAGGTGAGTAGATTTAGATTTATTTTAAGGAATTGGTTTATGCAATTGTGTGGGATGGCAAGTTGAAACTCTTCAAGGCAGCTTGTCACACTAACAACATAGTTTCTTGAGAACTGCAGTTTGTGTTCATAGGGGACTCTGCCTCAAATACACACACACACACACACACACACACACAGAGAGAGAGAGAGAGAGAGAGAGAGAGAGAGAGAGAGAGAGAGAGAGAGAGAAAGAATCAGCAGAAGCAAATGTTATCACATATACAAAGTATCGTCACAGCCATATAGATTAGTGTCTGACCAAACTAGAGTCCATAGCTTAAACTGACATTGGAGTAACCCTTACACTAGTCATGGGTTTTAGGAAGAAGCTCATTGGAAACATAGAGCCTCTTCTGTCTTCTCACCACATAGATATGGAAGGAATTCAGCTAATAGATAAGGAGGGGGCTGTTGTTACAACCAGTTCAGCAAAGCTGCTGTTAGAACAAGCATGGAGTTAGACCACCATGGTAAAGAGAATAAATTCCTTTTCTCTTCAGCTCAGTATAGCTGCGTCTTTACACAGGAATTTGCCATCTGCTGAGGCAGCACAGAGAAGACCCTGAGGTTTGCAAACAGCACATAGACTACTACTTATCTTGGGTGTTATCAAGACCCAACAGTGCTCTCGGCACTTTGTATCACATTATTTAGTCCTCAAAAAGTCTCCATGTGTTGGGCATCCATTTCTACCAGATTTATAGATGAGCTAATGAGGCCTTGAGTTAAACATAGGAGTCAAGCTGAGATGCACTCAAACAGTCTAGCTCCAGAGCTCAGAGATCTGCCACTCAGTTCTTTTGATTTAATGCACCTCTGTAAACCACACAAGGCCATGTATGTTCATACCACAGACACAAATAAAGCCAAGTAGTGGTTTGGAGCACAACAGTCATGCATAGATCGTGTATGGATAGAAAACTTGTGTATTTGTTCCTTTGTGTTCTCGTCACCAACATGCCTGACAGAAACAACTTCAAAATCCTTTTGAGGTCACTTTTCTGGAAGTTTCCAGTTCATCATAGCAAGGGGGTGGGCATGGTGCACCCTGTGATGACCAAGTGTGAGGCAGTGCCTGGTCATGTTGTGATGGACTAGGGGGCAGAGTGCAGGTTGGACCAGGAGTGGGTATAACCAACCTCCAAAGAATCACCCTGCTTGCTAAGCACTGCAGCTGCACAATAGTGCCCCAAACTGAGGACCAAGCTGTCAGCATGTGGGAAACACTGCAGACTCAAGAGAATTCTAGCTTGATGCATTTTAGCTGGACCTTGGAAAGTTTTTATTGAACTGGAAGCTAAAGAGGGACAGAGATGGCATGGATTTGTTGACAGGAGATATGAAGTATCCTTGAATTTAGGGGTTTTTTTGTTTTGTTTTGTTTTTTTGAGTACTGAACTATGTAGGTATTTCTTTTGGCTTTTCATGTTAATTTTTGACATATAAAATTCACAATTAATAAATCTTTGTTCTTTTGTCAGTTGGTAAAGATCAAGTTACAGATCTCATTTGTTTAATTCTTCTAAGATTTCACCTGAGATAAGAACTCTCAACTTAAGCTTCTGTTGGACAGGCCCAGAGACTCCTGTAGAAGGATCTCCCCGATGGTACCCAGAGAGAGCCACTGGCTTGAGAAGAACATAGCCACCCTGGGTGTGGAGGTGCATCCGCTTGTCTTCCATACCAACAAATGACCCATGAAGTTCAACATGTGGGAAACAGCCAGCCAGGAAAAGTTCAGGGGGCTCCGCGGTGGCCGCTACATCCAAGCCCAGTATGCCATTTATTATTATTATTATTATAAAGTTTGATGTAACGTCAAGAGTCACTTACAAGAAAGTACCTAACTGGCATAGAGATCTGGTACATGTGTGTGTGAAAACATCACCACTATATTGTGTGACAACAAAGCAGTTATTAAGGACAGAAAAGTGAAGCCAAAATCTATTGTCTCCCACCAAAAGAATCATCTTCAGTACTCTGTCATTTCTGCCAAAACCAACTACAACTTTGAAAAGCTCTTCCTCCAGCTTGCCAGGAAGCTCGTTGGAGACCCTAACTTACAGTTTGTCACCATGCCTGCCTGCTCTTGCCTTACTTGAGATGGTCATGGAGCCAGCTTTGGCAGCACAGTCCGAGCATGATTTAGAGATGGCTCAAAGGACTGCCCCCCCCCCAGATGAGGATGATGACCTGTGAGAAAGTGAGGCCGAAGTCTAGTTTTATAGGCAACTGTCCTGTGATGTTAGTGGTGGAGCGTGTGTTCAGCCTTATTTAACTGAGCAGATTGTGTACTTCGTTGGGATGCTAAAGGTCATGAATGGGAAATTTTTCAGTTGAGAATTTCCTATTTAGCTCTGAACCCTATTTTTTTAAATTGGATTATTTGATTTTTGACCTCTAGTCTCTTGAGTTGTCCATATATTTTAGAGGTCAGTCCTCTGTCAGATATAGGGTTGGTAAAGATCTTTTCCCATTCTATAGGCTGTTGTTTTGTGTTGCTGACCATATCCTTTGCCTTACAGAAGCTTCTTAGTTTCAGGAGGTCCCATTTATTAATTGTTCTTCATTGATATTCCTATTTCCTTAAGCCTCCAAATATGGATGTTTGGTAAGGTAGCCATATTCATATGGGATATACAAGGTAATACCTCATGGAATATATGCTGAATTTCTTGAGTTGAGGCATGGAGAGTTAATGACAGTCTTTTTTTTTTTTTAAAAAAAAAAAAGAGATTTATTTATTTATTATGTATACAGTGTTCTGTGTGCATGTATGCTTGCAGGTCATAAAAGGGCACCAGATCTCATTACAGATGGTTGTGAGCCGCTATGTAGTTATTAGGACCTCTGGGAGAACAGCCAGTACTCTTAACCACTGAGCCACCTCTCCAGCACCATTAATGACAGTCTTAAACATAAAAGAGACACTTGTCTTGAGAAAGGAACTGGAGCTAGCACAGTGGCTCACACCTGTATTGTCAGCACACAGACACTGAGGCTGAGGCAGAAGGATCTGAGTTCAAGGATCTTATCTCAAAATAGTGTATTTGAACCTCAGGACAGGAAGGAGATGGAATGGAGTCCTGGTGGGTCCTTCCCTCTTTACTTGTGTGTCTGTTTCACTGCATTCTCTAACCATAGAGCTTCTCATATTGTAGAGTATGGTCATGGCAGGGCATCTGAACTCATGTGTGGCTATTCTAGCCATAGGCTAGCAAAGCAACTCATTTCCTCCCACCCCAAAACAAAGAGCCAGCTTAGTGATAGAAAATATGGTGCTTGTACTCTGTGATGTTGGCCACTGCAGCAAGTAGCAGCAGCTTTTAGGCAGGGTAGCCATCATGAGGGTGGAAAAATCACCCCTCTATTGGGGGGGGGGTAGAGGAGGCAGAGGCAGCCAAATCTCTGAAATTGAGGGCAACCTGGTCTACAAACCAGAACAGTCAAGACTACACAGAGAAACCCTATCTCAAACAAACAAATCCACTTCTTTGTAGTGTACACTGTGCACTGAAGTTATGCTGTTTAGAAAGTTTTGTGTGCCAAATATGTTTTATACTTAGAATTTCTTTTCAGTTTATAGAGAGGCAGTGACCTCGCCATAACAGAGTAGCATATGTGCTACAAAAACAACAGTAGACACTATTTTATCTTTCTTTAAGAAGAAGAAGGAAACAATGCTTCCGGATTGCCAGTCACTAGGTACAAACAACTTTTAAGGGAGGAGCCATCTACTGAGAGGAAGAATCAAAATATTTATGGATATTTTTAAATTTATTTTTATTTTTGTTGAGCTGCTTGTCTGTATGTGTACTACATGCATGAAGGTGACCTTGGAGGCCAGAAGAAGGTGCCAGAACCCCTGGAATTAGAGTTACAGATGGCTGTGAATTCCTTATGTGTATGTCAAAAACTGGTTGTAGAATATTATTTTAAGGTGTGTTACTTTTGTGTATGCTCTGGAACATTTGTTTAATTATGTAAAGTGTTTGTTTAAATAAAATTCATCTGTGGTCAGGAGGCTGAGTCAGTAACTAGCTGACAGGAAGTGGTAGGTAGGGAGGAGCCAGGTGAAGAAGGGCTTTTAAGTGGGAACAGGAAAAACCCTTGGAATTCCACCTCTACCTTTGAATCTTGAGTTCTTAGGAAGGACAGAGATTTAGTTAAATCTTATCTTTGAAAGAGTCAGTGTTCGAAGGAACAGAATTTTCTTCGGACACAGTCCTTGCTCTTGCAATTGTTGGTTCAGATAGTCATGGTTTAAAAAGGCAGCAATAGTTTAAAAAATAAGGACTACAGAAATCAAACCTGGGCCCTCTACCAGAGCACCAAGTGCTCTTAGCCACTAAGCCATCTCTCCAGCAGTCCCCATTTGTAGGGGATTTTAAAAATTCCTACTGGGCCAGGTGATGGTGGCACAGACATTTAATCCCAACACTCAGGAGGCAGAGGCAGGTAGATCACTGAGTTTGAGGCCAGCCTGGTCTACAAAGTGAGTTCCAGGACAGCCAAAGGTAGACAGAGAAAGCCTGTCTCAAATCAAACAACAAAAACAGCCCCCCCCCCCAACCCAAATATCACTACTGGGATTATTTGAAGTTAGAAGAGACCACAGAGGTCATATAATATGCTTCAGGTTCCTAGCTTTTATGAGCTATATTCATGCTAGGGTAGGTTTTGGTGATGCAGCTGGCTTTGAGTCATTTCTGCTCCTGTAAGTAACCCCAATAAAATTGCTTTACCATGGTGTTAGACTTCGTTAGGAACCATACTTCGGTCTGTCATGGGCTCCCTATATCTAAGGTGAATGAGTGTCTAGCAACTCCCCCTAAAACCTTTGTCAGACAACATTCATGAACATTCTTTCTTTGTTCTAGTATTTTCTTTGATTTCTTTCTTCAGCGTTTTAATTTTTCCACTGTAGAAAATTTTCATTTCCTGATTTAGGTTTATTTCTTTTTTTTTAACTAAACATTTTTAAATAGCACTGCTCCCCCTCCTGCCCCTTCTCCCAGTCTCCCCCCACCCCTCCCCAGCCCTACCCCCCACTCACTCCCCAGAGTGAGCAAGGAACCCCAAGGTGAGTCAGTTTGGTCTGGCATGTCCAGTTGAAGTAGAGCTGAGTCCTCCCGAGAATCAAGGCTGAGAAAGGTGTTCCCCAAAGGGCATGGGCTTTCATAAGCCACTTCCTGCAACAGGAATAAACTCTGGTCCCCGTGCAAGAGGTTCCACAAACTGCCCACACTTTTCAATCGTCATCCACATTCAGAGGGTCCAGATCCAGTCTGCATGAAGGTTCATTGGCTGTCATTTCAGAGTCAGCGAGCTCCCAACAGCACCTGACAGCCTACTCCATGGATCTCCCCATCATGATCTCAATTTCTCTGTTCAGCTGGACCAGTAGCTTGATACATGTCTAGCTATGAGTCTCTACATCTGCTTCCATCAGCTGCTGGATGAAGGTTTTATGATGACAATTAGGGTGGTCATTCATCTGATAATAAGGGAAGGACAGTTTAGGCAGGCACCTTCTCTGCTGTTGCTTGGAGTCCTAGCTGGGCTCATCCTGTGGGTTCTTGGGTGTTCCCTAGCACCAGGTTTCTCTCTTATTCCACAATGGCTCCCTCCATCAGGATAGTCACTTCTTTGCTCTCCCTCTTTGATGCTCCTTCCACTCAACCAACTCATTCTCTCATGTTCTCTTCTCACCTCACCTTGCCTCCGTCCCCACCCATGATCTCAATTTACTCAGGAGATCTTCTCTACTTCCCCTTCCCAGGGGGATCTATGGATGGCTCTCTTCCTCCCGTTACCTGGCTGCTGGGGTGTGTGTGTGTGTGTGTGTGTGTGTGTGTGTGTGTGTGTGTGTGTGTTAGGGTAAATCTGGCCTTGTGAGGAGACTGATAGTCTTCTTCCTGTTTCTGTTTTATGGAATAATTTGAGAAACATTTGGTATTAGTTCTTTAAAAGTATGGTAGGATTGAATGAACAGTCAGTCTTCCAAAGTCAGGATTTTTTTTTTTTAAGCTGAGATGATTTTTATTACTGCTCTGACCTTATTTCTTACCATAAAACTAAGTTCTTTCTCTCATATGGTTTGATTTAGGTAGTTTATGTGAATCTAGAAATTGGTACATTTTTAAAGATTTTTTTCGGTTTAGTGGAATATAAGTTTTTAAGGTATATCTTATTGATATTCTGAATGTCCTTGGTATCTGATACAATGTCTCTTTGAAGAAAGCCTTTTTTGTCATTTCCTTGGGAAGAAGAGGGCAAAGTAGGGGAAGACTGGCCAATCTGAGTGAGATTCCCAGGCATAAGGGCTATCTCTAGGTATCTAGCATCTGATCCTGGCATGAAGAGCTGGTAGTCAGTGTTTTGAGTGTGAGAGCCCAGTGGCACCCAGTAAAGGAGCCCCGAGAGCTGATTCAGGATTGTTTAGTTTGCTGATAAAAGGTACACTATCTCTGGGTATCAGCCAGCACTGGAGGGGCAGGTCCAGGTTGGCAAGGACCTAGCTGCCAAAGCATCAGAAACACATAATTTAACACAAATACTACCAGGCAGTACAGATGGTACATGACTGTGGTCAGGAGGGTGAGGCAGGAAAATTCTAAGTTCGAGATCAGCATGGGCTACATAGAGACAGATCTTGTTCTCAGCAAATGAATGATGCGACCCACCAACATTTAATAGTTCATATGCCTTCTGAGTGTCAGGAATCTGAGCATAGTGGCTCTTGCTCAGAGTTTCTCAAAAGGATAGTTTCAGTACATATCCTGGGGTACAAACACCTGGTGCTTTATTGGAGTTCAAGAATCTATTTCCCAAATAGACAACCACATGGTCACCTTTGATAACAGCCTCAGTTATTTGTCATGAGACCTCTTGGTACTGGCGTCTCCTAGAGCAAGAGGATTGACAGAGGAGAGGAAGCAGGATGGGGGTGGGGTATTAGGCACCTGAGCATCAAGGTGAAAGTCACATTTATAAAAAGTGACTGTTAGGTGCGCCACCGTCACCTGCCTCCCTTAGCAGGGTTCCAGTTCTGGAAATAGTTGTGTGCTGAGCATGGTATCAGCCCTGAGAGCATTATGGAGGAGGTCCCCACTGAGGACTCTGACTGCTTGGTCTGTGAGGTGTGCTCTTGATCTCAGTGATGGGCCATTTGTTTGAATAAGGTTATCTGAGGTGATGCCTTCTATATTTTTGAAGTGTGTATGTGTTTACACGAGTGCATGGGGGAAGGGGGCATGTGCTGTGCATGTGTATGTGCCCGTTTGCATGTATGTATGTGCACATGCATGTGGGAGCCAAATGTCAACATTGGGTATCCTTTCTTGATTACTCTCCACCTTTATTTTTTGAGATAGAGTCTTTCACAGAGCGAGAAACTCATCAGTTTGGTTATGCTAGCGCTGCTCCCCTTCCCCCAAGGCTGGAGTTGCAGACTGGCTCTTGTCATACCCAGATCTTCATCTGGGTTTTTTAGATCTGAACTCAAGTCTCTGGATTGCAGAGCAGGCCCTTTATTTGCTGAGCTATTGCTCCAGCTCCTGAAATCTTAAATCTATATGTTTTCTGTTCATACCTTCAGATCCCTGGGTGACAGCTTTCTCGGGAGACCCCTGCATCTTTTCTTGGAAACCATTTCACATGTGGACATAGTTTGCTTCTGAGAAGGCTGACAGTTTCCAGTGCTACCCAGTCCTAACTCTTGCTACATAGCTGTTTTCTCCCTTAAAACACAATGGCTTCTAAAGAAGGTTCTTCAACAACTCAGATTCCCCTGAAGTCCCTGGAACTGACCACATGATCAGCTCATCAGATCCCAAGGTCAGAGGAACAGTGAGGGCTGCTGAAGTGACTCAGGCCTGCCTGCTGAGCTGTCCACAAGTGGAGGGTGAGCTCCAGGCTTCAGCTTTTATGAGCTGTTATTCATGCTGGGGTGGGCTTTTGATGACACAGCTAGCTGCCTTTGAGTTATTTCTGGTCCTATAAATAACCTCTCATCCAATAAACTCATTGGCTTGCCAGGTTGGACTTTGGTAGTATCCTTATTTTGGTCTGTCATTGGGCTCTCTCTGGGGTGAAGAGACACTTGTCCATGTCTCCCCTGGTACCATGCCTTTTCTACTGAAGTGTCCTCATCAGTATCTCACTTGAAGCAACTGGAGGGAACTGGCAAACCCCAACATTCCAATTTGAAATGTCCTCCCGAAAGCACTCTGCATCCGCTTCTGTCCCCCTCGCTGCAGAGGACAGCACTGCTCAGCATTCTAGCATGCTTCAGAATATCCCATCCTCTCATTTCTAACAGCCTCGGCCCTGCTTTCCCACCAGCACCAGAAGCCTATTGAGGTTGTCCAAGGCTCTTAACCACTCTCAACAAAGTGTCCTGTCCAGGCGAGGTTCTGTAAAAGCAGCACCTGCTTCAGATGCCAATAATTGTTAAATTTAGCCACAGTTTTGGGGAATGAAGCAGTAAACATTGTTGCATAGATTGTGACTGTCAGGTTTCCGAGAGTGGCTTGTCTGGGTGATGCTGACTCAGCATCTCTTATGAAGGTATGAACTGGGGTTGCAGTCAAGCCCATGCCATGTCATCTAAACCCTTCCATGGGAACCACTCAAAGAAAGCATGGCAGCAGCTACTTACCTAGAGTAGATATATGACAAGTGAGGTGGAGAGAGAAAGAGAGAAAGAGAGAGGGAGAGAGAGAGACAGAGAGAGAGAGAGAGAAAGAGAGAGAAAGAGAGAGAGAGACAGAGAGAGAGATAGAGAGAGAAAGAGAGGGGGAGAGGGAGAGATAGAGAGAGACAGAGAGAGAGGGAGAGAGAGACAGAGAGAGATAGAGAGAGAAAGAGAGGGGGAGAGGGAGAGATAGAGAGAGACAGAGAGAGAGAGAGAGGGAGAGAGAGACAGAGAGATAGAGAGAGAAAGAGAGGGGGAGAGGGAGAGATAGAGAGAGACAGAGAGAGAGAGAGACTGAGAGGGAGGGAGGGAGAGAGAGAGAGAGAGAGAGAGAGAGAGAGAGAGAGAGGGAGAGAGAGAGGGCAATAAGTACCCTCATGCCTGTCCTGCACATGGATGGGAAGGGACACTTCGTAAAGGCCTCTCTTCAGCGGCCTATAAGTGGGAACAGATGTGGTGGGGGTGCTCTCCTCAGGTACTTTTCCTCAGATACCCCAAAGCACAAAGGTGGTGCTTCTGATTTGTTGCAGTTTTCTTTGAAGATGTGGTTCAGAGGGAATTCTTTTCCTACCCTTGTGATCAAGGGCAGTGCTCCTCACAGGGATGGGCACGGTCAGCAGTTTTGTTTAACTTTGCTCTTGTTCCTTTGTTAACTCAGCTTGGATTCATTGGTTCCTGGAATTTGGTTCCTTATTTCCTAATGAAAAATCAAAACAACTTTGCAAGAGTAACTTGCAGCAGCTGCTGAACTGGACCCTGAAGCTTGGTGCTCACTCAGCTGGGAGAGCTCACCAGGAAACCCACACTGACTTTAACGGCCTTTGTTAAATATTTGCTGTGGGGTGGGTTTCCAGTGGAGTATGAAATGAAGCAGCTGAGGCCAGAAATCTGTCACTTTAGGTGTTAGAACCCTCACCCCACCCCATGGGGAGAGGTTGTGATTACATCTGGTCTTCAATTAACTGTAGGTGGTAACTAACACCTTGGTGACTTCTCTTCGTTATTCAGATGTTTAAAAATAAGACGTCAAGTTTGGAGAGATGGTCCAGTGGTTAAAAGCATTCACCACTCTTCCAGAAGACCTTTATTGTATTCTTAGCACCCCCTTCAGTGTCTCCCAACTACCTGTGAACCCAGCTCCAGGAGATTAGATGGTCACATGGTACACACTCACTGGATACATAAATAAAAATAAATCTTTTTAAAAATACCCAAAATAGGCCAGGTGTGCTGACATACACCTCAAGTCCCAGCACTGAGGAGGCAGAGGCAGGCAGATCTCTGTGAGTTTGAGGCCAGCTTGGTTGACTTTAGTGAGTTCTAGAACAGCCAGGGCTACATAGTAAGTCCTCATCTCAAAAACACAAACAAAACAAAAATGAACAACAACAACAACAAAACCAAAACAAACTTAAAAAAAAACAAAAACACCTATATCCTATTTCAGGCAAGTTTCAGGGCAGTTTGCAATTTAGCTACAGAGGATTCTGTTTGTAGGTGAACTTGCACTTGCCCGACTTATCTCCTGGCATAGAATCAGTTATAACAAAGCCATCCTGGGTCAGTTATACAACAGACATTTCTCAAGCAGCCCTGACTTGAGACAAGGTAGTTTAGCAGAGGGTATAATCTTATTGTTGGTTCTATCCTCTGGTCTGTTGTGGATTAATCTCATTGTTTTTTGTTTTTTAAATATTTATTTATTTTATGTGAATTGGTGTTTGCTTGCATGTATAACTGTGTAAGGGTGTCAGATCTTGGAATTACAGACAGTTGTTAGCTGTCATGTGGATGCCAGGAATAGAACTCAGGTCCTCAAAAAAGAACAATCAGTGCTCTTAACCACTGAGCCATCTCTCCAGCCCCTACTCTCATTGTTAATAATAATAATAATAATAATAATAATAATAATAATAAACTGCTTGGCTGATAGCAGGGCACAAAGAAATTGAGAGAGATGGCCTGATGAAGAGAGAATGATAGAAGAAGAAGGAGGGCAGAGTCAGAGGAGTCCGGGAGATGTAAGCCACTTGCCAGGCGAGTGAGTGTGGAGAAATGAGGTAACAAACCATGAGCCATGTGGCAAAGCCTACATAGAAATACGGGTTAATTTTAAGTGTAAGCGTTAACTAGTAACAAGCCTGAGCTATTGGCCGAGGAATTATAAGTAATATTAAGCCTGGAAAGCAGCTGCCAGGTATTTGGGAACAAGTGGGTTGGAGAAAAATGTCCAGTTACTCTTGTTCCTTCTTCTAAGGCACCAACACTGTTTTGAGAAACTCCACCTCCTAATCCCATCACAGTGAAAGTTAGGATCATGGGGCTGGAGAGATGGCTCAGCGGTTAAGAGCACCGTCTGCTCTTCCCAAGGACCCGGGTTCGATTCCCAGCACCCACATGGCAGCTAACAACTGTCTGTAGTTCCAGTTCCAGGCAAAAACCAAGGCAAATAAATAAATAAATAAAGTTTAAAAAAAAAAAAAAAAAAAAAAAAGAAAGTTAGGATCAGCATCTGAATGGAATGTGTAGAGGTTAGGTAAGGCAGTTTGGCAATGTGTCCTCTGTCATAGATGGAGCCATATTTCCTAGAATTCCCTTTGCTTGTGTTTTCACTTTGGGTGAGCTGGAAGTTAATGTGCTCTCTAGAGAGGTGGAGGGAGGAAGGCTGTAATCTTTCTGAAGTGCTTGATGCTGATGCTGCTTCGCTAGCTAACAGCAGAGCCAACAGTGTTAGCTCTCTCACATCTACAGCCAAGTGTGTGAGTTTAGTTTCATGAAGAACAGCTCTGTGTTTTTTCAGGGGTCCCTCATCATCCCAGTGAGGAGCAGGAAGGATGAACTCAGGCTTTGGTTCATCAGGTGTCCCTGACTCACCATCTTCTCTTACCTCCTCTCTGCCTTGTATGTCAACTTTGGCCTTTAACATTGGATGTGGTTACTTAGCAACGCTTCAGAGCCAGCTTGTATAAATAAGCCACACTCTTGCAGATGGTGTGTTCGGGGACTGTTTCTGAGGTCCTTCTGGACCTCCTAGATGAGAAGCTCTGTGGTCAGGGCTTATCCCTACAGTTTAGCCAGCCTCCCCTGGAAAGAGTTTAAGGGCCAAATCCAGTGTAATCCGGACTTTGCAGTTCAAGGGACAAATGCAAAGAGCAGAGGCTTCTCTTTGGGTTGCTCCAAGTGGGAGTGGGAGAATCGTCAGTGTCAGTGACGACTGTGAAGAGCAGGCTTTCTTCAGCCAGAAGATGGTCTCTGATCCAGTGGCCCAGTTACAGGAGACATCTTCACTCCATTACCACACTCTACTCAGCTCCTCAAGCTGGGCTCATCACAGACTAGCAAATTGTGGCAAGGCAGAGAGTCCTTAGAATATAAAATCCCATCTATTAATAACAGGGTTATTAAATCAGAGACTAAAACTGATGCTTGAGGAGCTAAATTTAGCAAATAGAGAAAAATGATATGTAATTAGTCATATCTATTATTTTCTTGTCTACAGAGTTTCAAAGATGCTGAACAATACTTGGAAACAGTTTTAGGGTTTTGTTTGTTTGTTTTTGAGACAGGGTTTCTCTGTGTAGCCTTGGCTGTCCTGGAGCTCACAACTCATCTTGTAGAGCAGACTGGCCATGAACTCATGAATTCACAGAGATCCACCTGCCTCTGCCTCCCAAGTGCTGGGATTAAAGTCTAGTTTTCCCTTGGCCTCTACCTTCTGAATGCTGGGATCAAGGCAGTATACTAACATTCTTTATTTTATTCTGCAGTGCTGGGAAGTCCAGCCCAGGCTTTGTACATGTCAGGCAAAAACTCTGCTAACAGAGCTACAACTCCAGTGCTTGAAAATATTCTCACAGCTTTGAGTCCATTCTGTTCCCTGAATACTAATCTTCTCCCATTCTTAGGAGTGCTTTCCTCTTATTATTTATTTATTTACTTACTTACTTATTTAAAGAAAGGAACACACTATGTAGCTCTGGCTATACTAGAACTTACTACGTAGACCAAGCTGGCCTCGTACTTACAAGTATGAGGGATTAAAGACCTGTGCCATCACATCTGTCCTGCTTTCCTCTTAGCATACTGTCTCTATTTTTAGTTCTTAAAAAAAAAGAAAAAGAAAAACAAAGAGCTGGAATATGGCTTAGTGGTTAAGAGTACTGGACACTTCCAGAGAACCCAAGTTTGTTTCCCAGCACCCACACTGCAGCTCACAACTAGAGTTTGTAATTCCAGCCCCACAGGGTCCAACATCCTCCTTGTGCCTTGAAGGCAAGCACATGGTACACGTGCATGCATATATGCATACATGCAAAATACACACATACTTGTGTCAGGTCCCAAAGGATAAATGGCTAACTGTGGTGCCTATTAGCATATCAAAGCACACACAGGCCTCCAGGCTCACTTAGCACCCAGGGCACCTCCCAGATCTTCTCACCATGCACCCTAACCTAAAGCTCTCCGACCCAGGGATGCTTTCCACACCCCCAGCTTCTCTTTCCTCTATAACCCTGCCACCGGTGCTCTCCTTTTATTCTCTCTCTTGGTTCTTTGGGCTCCTTGCTCTCTCAGTGCTCTCTCCCTTGCTTTCTCCCTCTCTTTCCTATTTCTCATTCTCTTACTCTTCCTTTCTCATCACGTGACCCCATCTATTCTGCTGGCCAGGTTCAGACTAGATTCTCCCTGGTGCCTCTGGATGCACTCTGTCTCCTATCTACAATAAAAACCTTCTCCTCAACCATATCGTGGAGTGGTCATGTCTTCATTTCATTCAACACACAGTCAAAACATACACACATATTATAAAGAAAAGAAACGAGGGAAAAAAAGGCATATAGTTTGTGTGGCTACACACATACCATAGCATTTGGAAGGCGGGGACAGGAATCAAGAGTTCAAGGCCAGCCTGGATTACACAGGGAGACTCTGTCTCAGAAACAAACAGAGGCTGAGGCTGCACAGATGGCTCAGCAGTCAAGAGCACCTGCGATTCTTCCCGAGGACACAGGCTTGGCTCTGAGCACTTACACAGGGACTCACAAGTGGCTATTACTCCAATCCCAGGGGTTCACTGCACTCTTTTGGTCTCTGGAGCACCAGGCATACAGGCATAACTGCACGCAAAATACCCATACATAAAATTTTTAAATAAAAAGGAAAAGAAATAAGCAAGCAAACAAAACTCAAGTAAATCTCCCCTCTCACAAATATTAAAGCCCTCAGTCTTACAGGAAAGATTTTGTTGTAGTGGAAAACTGACCAAGGGCACCCTCCCCCTCCGTTGTGTGTCTCTTTTGATGGATTCCTAACAGAGGAACAATCTTGTCTCGACTTCACGTCGAATGGAGCTAACAGGCCTCTGATGCCATCCATCTCTCTAAGCAGAGACACACCTGCTCCCGGGGTGGGGGTAGGGGGGTGGGGCAGGGGAATCTTTGTGTATTATTGTCTGGATTGTCTTGAAGACAGCACTGCCAGTGAGCCTGCACCCACAACATCTTTACGACAGCTCAGGAAAACTAACCCGATTTCATTGCCCTTGTCTGAGGGTGCTGGGGGAAGGTTGGTGCAACGGGAAACCCCTACCCACTCCATCTTCTTTTCTCAAGGTTTTCTTTCACTCCTTCCTTCCAAAGACCAGAGTTACACGAAGACAGCATGGTCGTGTGGGGTAAATACACAAATGTAGTGGCTTATTACTTGAAATAGCCGGATTGTGATCGACAACACAGAAGTACAAGTCCCGGCTCCCTCCCTGCCCTCTCAGGCCTCTGCTTTCCTCCCATTGCCTCTCTTCCCACCCTGCCCTCTAGCCTTTTCCTCCATCCCCGAGCAAGCCCTGCAGACCCCCTGATTCAGGGCTCCTCCTCTTCCCCCTCCTCCCCTGCTCCCTGGGCTCATGTTTTTCCCCGGAATACAGGTCACCCGGCCACCGTCACTGCGTCCACTTCCCGTGCGGACTAGGCTCCTCCCTCCCTCCGCAGGCCTCTTTCGCAATAAGCTCCAGGGCGTCTGCCTCCCGCCGCCTGCCTCCGTCTTCACCACCAGACAAGGTAGGTGCAGGTCGCTGGGGACAGACAAACATGCTGGATCTTGTGCGTGGGTTTGCATTAAAACAAAGGGCTTTTGCTGATCTAAAGGTGAGGCACTTCCAAGTTTTCCAAAATGAACTTTTACGACAGTATATATTGTCCTTACAAAAAGACGAGGACCTCATCCCGATCCAAACCTAGGCAGCCACCCCTTTACTTCCGAGTATATTTTCTTGTAGGTGTTCAGATGTTAGCTTTTCAAACAGCTGATAGCTTGTAGACTCCCTACCCGTGTTTCCAAGCAGTCGTTTTCCCTTACCCTTTCATACTATTTTAGACTGGACATTTTGATTGTATGTTTTTTGTGAACATGGAGCCTTGAACGAACTGAGCATATTTGCATCAAAATCAGTACCCACATCTTGCAGATCTTCTGTGCTGCGAAGAGGTGCTATCTATAAGAATATGACATCCTAGATGGCGGGCCAGTCTTGCCAAGACAGACAGTGCAGTGTGGTTTTGCACTCCATGGCTATTGGGTCTGGCCCAGACTCTGCAGAGACTGGCCGATGCAGTTTATATCCATTTGCTGACAGAAAAGGCCACCTGTTGTTTTCAGAGCCTGTTTAAAATGAGATAGTCAGAAGGGAGCCCTGTGCACACTCGGGACAGCCTGCTGGGCCTACAACGGTCAGAGAACAGGCCAAAGGCAGGGTTGTGATTGGCATGTTTAAAGAGGTCGGTATGTGCCTCTTACGTTTAGCTTTCTGTCTAATGCTATCCAAACAATACAGGCATGGTCAAGAAAACTAAGTACATGGAAAGGGACAGCAGAATCATCTAAATTCCCAGAGCAGGACTCAAAATCAGGAGCGCTGAAGTTTCTGCAATATTTTAACTGGCAAACTGCCAGCCCCTCCCTCTTAAACACCAGCTTTCTACAGAATCAAATGTACCCTTGCACCCTGAGCCCAGTCTGTGATTTCTATTTGTAGACATTCCTGTTGCTTTTTTTTTTTTTTGTATGAACAGCCCTAGCTGTCCTGGAACTCACTCTATAGACCAGGCTGGCCTGGAACTTACAGAGATCCACCTGCCTCTGCCTCCTGAGTGCTGGGGTTAAAGGTGTGCGTCACCAGCTTGTCTTCATGTCTGTTAGACAACTTCATCGTGTAATCTGACTTCTGAACTATACAAATCCTCAAAGCATGAAACCAGGAAACTCATATTCTGACACGTTTTACTGCCCTGTTTGACCACCACAGGGGATGTGGTACTGAGTTCTGCTACTAAAAGATTTTTCCACAAAAGATTTCTCCAGGCAGGTGTATACATGTTTTGTGTTTGTCATGATAGAGGAGACAGATGTCCTAGCTGACTCAACAAAGAAGCCAGAAAGTGCAGACTTATATCCAGTAAGAGAGAGGCCCAGAGAGGTGTCTGTGAGAAAGGAGCCATGGGAAGCCTTTAGAGGAGATCAGAGTTTTTGGAGGGGATGAGGGAACACTCAGAGGAGATATGGGAGCCCTTGGAGGAGCTGAGAGACCTTGGAGGGGGTGAGGGAGCCCTTGGAGGGGGTGAGGGAGCCCTTGGAGGGGGTGAGGGAGCCCTTGGAGG
>PVIH01008401.1:0-91308 GCA_004025045.1 Sigmodon hispidus | reverse complement strand
CACCAGTGGCACAGGCACTAAGACCAACAATCAATAAGTGGGATCTCCTGAAGCTGGGAAGCTTCTGCAAAGCCAAGGACACTGTCAATAGGACAAAACACCAGCCTACAGAATGGGAAAAGATTTTCACCAACCCTACAAGTGATAGAGGACTGATCTCTAAGATATATAAAGAGCTCAAGAATTTAGATCCCAAAACATATTGATTCTTTAAATAGTTTATATGTACTTATTCTTTTAAATAGATATAATATGGCATATAGCAAGCCAAACATTTAGAACAACTTACAAACTCATTTCATGACTTTCAAAAATTGTACGAATTGAAGAGCTGCAAAAATATGGAGAACACCACAAAATGAAATGAAGACTGGAAAAAATAATGTGCTAGAATTCTTCCAAGTGAGCCATGATCATTTTAGAAATTCTGTGTGAAAGAATTGAGGCTTCATGAGACCTGAGGAAGAGTCAGGTAGATCCAGGATTGCAGCGTACAATTTACTGGGGACTTACTTATACAAGTATGGTTAAAGCTGGTAGCAAGACTGGCCAGTCCTCACAAGTTGGATCAGCAAGTAGAGAATTATGTGGTGTTAAGGACAAAGGTGACTTTAATTAAACCTAGAATGTAGCTAGTTTACCTTAAGCTAACATCAAAGATGCCAGGTATATTCCTGGTGATATCGAACAGGTTCTAGTAATAAAGTTCCTTCCATTTACCATTCTTTTTAATCTGCAATGTGCAGAGAAATATATAAAGAAAGAGCAGAGGGTTATTTAGTCATGAAAATTATGGTTCATAATGTCTACAGTTAAATCTCTGCCCCTGTATGCCACATACTTTCTTTCCAGGGGAGATTTGTCAGTTCTAAGCATAGGCTAAGGAGTAAGGATTGGCCCACAGAAACAATTTGTACTTGAGGAAGAGCTTTTGACAGTCATTCATAGCCTGAGGATAGATGGAAGCTAGAAGAGCCCTAAACACGTGACCACTTTTCCCAAAGCTGACTCTGAAGGAAGTAGATGGCCTGTTGTAGAATATTTTTGGGCCCATTTAGGCCAGCGGTTAGGACCTTGTCCGCAGCAGCTTTTATTCCCCAAAGAAATAAATCAGACGCTTATATTAATTTTATATTGTTTGGCCTATGTCTCAAACACATTACTAGCTAGCTCTTTTATCTTAATTCAACCCATTTCTAGTATTTTATCGGCCACGTGTCCCGGCCTATGGCTCACCTGGATTTCTTACATGGTTCTTCTGCGGTGGTGGGATGGAGGCTGACCCACTCCGCCCTCCTTTTACCTATCTCTACTCTGATCCTCTTCCCACTTCTATGGTGCTCTATATAGGCCAAAAAAAGCTTTTTTATTTACAGAAAACAGTCCCACTACAATGGCCAGGCCAGAAATTAATTAATTGTTCTGTGCTGAGGAGACAAAATCCTTTTAGAGAGAAGAGGGCTTATTAAAACATATAGCCAGCTCTTTCCAAATTTATTGTCTAACTCTAAAGATGCATGGGATGGGTTTGAATGTTTGAACCCCCAATGACCAGTACTGAATCTTTCAAAATTATTCAGAGCTGAGGAGACCAAAGTCTGCCAGATTCTTACTCCAAAAGTTCATGCAAAAAATATTGAAAAACTAGAGATGAGCTGGCAGATACAAAAATTGTAGTCTATGTGCAGCCTACTTCCATGCCTGATTGAATTGATACCATCATTTTCTTATATTGCCTAATAAAGGAAAAGAGGACCCTCTTTGGTTCTTTTTTATATCAGATGTGACATACAATAAATAGCAGACTACAAAAATAGAGAAATGTGGCCAGTAATTAAACTATCAACAATGGAGTCAGCATTACGAGTAATACTGTTACATTAAAACTTTAAAATAACTAAAATTAGTATATTATGGAATTAGAGGGAAAAATCACACAAAATGGGAAGGTAAAAAGAGATAACATTTTACTAGAGAATAGCACTACACTGCACATACACACATACATGGGGCGGTGTGGAGATCCTGAGGACAAGAGAGATAGCTCAGTTAGTGAAGTACTTGCTGTGCAAGCATAAGGACCTGAGTTATAACCCCGCAACCCATGTACAAATGCTGTGTGTGGCTTTATGTTTATATACTTTGTCTGCCTGTGCATCAGTGCAACACATGTGTGCAGTGTCTGTGTAGGTCAGAAGAGAGCATCTGATCCCCTGTAACTGGAGCTACAAATAATTGTAAGCCATTGTCCTATAGGTACTTGGAATTGAATGTTCTCTGGAAAAATTGAATTGAGTTCTCTGGAAAAGCTGCCAGTACTCTTAAACTGAGCTACCCATGTCTTCAGTCCCAGTGGTGGGCAGTTCTAATCCTTGTGCTGGAGAAACAGAGACAGGAGGCTTCCTGGGACTTGCTGGCAACCCAATTTACCTTAATTGGTAAACTCCAGGTCACTGAGAGATTCATCTCAAAGGTAGTGGACAGCATTCCTAAGGATGACACTTAAGATTATCCTTTGGCTAACACTTGTACACACAGATATGTGTGCTTGCATGTATATGAATCTGCTCACACATACACATGCATTAAAAAGCAATCTAGAACTGAAAGTTATTAAGATTTTAAGATAATAACTTACGGAATGAGCCTGAGAGCAGGCTTTACTCAGTGAAAACAAAGTTAGAACTAAATAGAATACAATAAAAACTAAACACAAACATTTTGATAAAATGTAGTGGAAGAAAAGGCAGGAGAGACAAGTAGGTTATAGTCAATGTCCAATATAAATGTAAGGTAGGTTCAGAAAGTTGTGGTCAGGAATTTTCTAAATGATTAATGAAAAAATACATAAAGTCAACTTACAGGTCAGAAAGCTCAGCAAATACTCTATAACAGAGAAAAACCACATCTAAGCAAACTCAGTCAAATTGCCACAAATTCCCTAAATATGTGTGCAATATGTGTGATCCTGGCCTCTCTACCCTGTTCCAAAGTTATCATTCATGATCTTTCTCCTGCCAAGAATGGCCTTTTTAACTTCACCCACACTGCAGACTCTTCTGTCTTATTTAGTCATATTCTTCCTTTAGGTCTCGACTTTATTAGCATTCCTGATGATCCTCACTAAATGTAAAGTCCTCTACTGTATACTATCACACACCCCTGAAGTTTTTCAGAGCACTTGTCACAAAATTGATGTTTATATTTACTTGTGACCATCACTCTCATGTGCTTACTCACTACATGGTAAGTTTTATCCAGGCAGAAATAGCATCCAATTCATCCTCATTGTTTATACAATCTCTAGCACAGATATTGATGCATACTGAGCACTCACTGTATCTTTATTGGATAAATGAAGAAACTAATGGAAAAACATGAAAAAGAGCAGTAAGAGTTAACATTAGATAACAAGAAGAATATGTCATTGTATGGAATCATTAGTTGTTCCCTGAGTCTTTACAGAATAAGATTCTTTTTCTTTCAAACAATGAGGCAGCCCTCACACTGACCTACGCATGCTCTGGAGGTAAAGTAAAATAACTCCTTTGAAAAATTCTGGTTTCTAAAAAGAAACAAATAGTTTGCCATATAAAAAATAAAATAAGGTAGAATCCAATGTAAAGAAGTGAGCACCTGACTTAGAGCAGTACATTCTGTCACGCAGGAGTTTCAACAGTGCTGTGATATGGTTGCCCTCTGGTGGCCACTTTGTATGTTTGCATAGTTATTCTTCCCACTATTTCTGGAAATGACGTTTTAGATTGATTTAGATTTTCAAAGTTCTGTTTTTGTAGCAAAAATATATTGGTGGAAAGATCACAGTGAAAAATTTGACAATGGGTATAAAAAAAAGAGTTTTAAAAATTATGACCCAGAAATCCTATTTTCAGTTACCTTTTGAGAAAATAATTCTAAATTCATAAAAAGGGTTAAGTTAAAAAAACAAAATGCTCATCAGAATGGTAGTTATTATCCTAAAAAACAGAAGCTAAACACTAATCCTGTTGTGTTTTTTTGTATAATTTTATGAACTTATTGCAGGCAGGATTTCTGAAAGTTCCTCAACTCTGAAACAATAATTTGATTCTTTTAGGTGCTTGTTTAAACTGCCAGGAAAATAGCAAAGGGGATCACTGTGAAGAATGCAAAGAAGGATTTTATCATAGTCCTGATGCTACTAAAGAATGCCTCCGCTGCCCTTGTTCAGCAGTGACTTCTACAGGCAATTGCACCATAGGTAAGGACTTTTTTTCTAGGTCTTTGCTTCCTTTGGTGAAGTATACTGCATTGATGAATTAGGTTCAGGAGAATGTAAATGAAAGTGAAATATAAAAATCATAGCAGTTTTTCTTTCTACAAATTTACAATAAAATTCTAATATATATATATATAATGATAACTAATAGCCAACACTATTCAGGTATCTGGCTTCTTTCATGTAATATATTTTTAAAAAGTTCACCTATATTATAATATATATCAGTAATGCATACTTTTTGTTGTTGAGTTGTATAGATGCCATACTTTATTTATTCTTCCCTGAATTGGTGGACAGTTAATAATTATCTAATACAAGTAATGCTGCTATGAACATTTCTGTTCATGTTTTAGTATGTATAAATGTTACAAGTACACCCAAAGTCAGTGGTTGTTGGATGTTTTCTCCACTACTGGAGACTGAGCCCAGAAATTCATTTGTGTTTGCTAGCAATGTACTCTGTCTGCCTCTGAGCTGCTTCCCCCAGTAGTTGTGTGTGCAAGTGTTTTAATTTCTCTTGGACATATAATGAGGAATGAAATTGCTATGTCATATGTTAGTTCTGTTTAACTGTGTGAGCAAGCATCAGATGATTTTCCAAAATAGATACTATTTTATACATTATCATGGGGGGCTACAGGTGTAATGTATATGAGTTTATGTGGGCACAGCATGTTATGTGGAAGGCAAAGATAAACATCATATATCTCCGGTCTCCACCCTATTTTTTAAGATTTATTTTTTTATTTTTAATTGTGTGTGTGGAGGGGGGGATAATTATGTGTATGTGAGTGCATTGCCTGTAGAGGCCATAAGAGGGCATCCAGTTTACTGGGTTCCCAGAGGTGGAGTTACAGGCCATTGTGTGCTGCCCTACTTGATGCTGGGAACTGAACTCTATAAGAACAGTACTTGTTCTTAACCACTGAGCTTTTTCTTTAAGCCCCTCCCCTTTGCTGGGGCACACAAGATTTTTCAATAAATCTGAAACGCACTGATTTTGGTTGGCTATCTAGCAAGTCCAGAGATCTATCTACCTGTTTTTACCTTCCCAACAGAGGTTTGGCCTCTAGCATTGAAAATATTTTAATAAAAAAGTTTTAAAAACAATAATTTGTAAATATTTCACTTACCCTATAACTTACTTGATGTTCTTTTCAGTACAAAGATTGTTTGAGTGGATTGATTTCAGAGGCATTCAGTTAATTTTATTTTATTATTTATATTGGCTTGGAATTTCTCATGACACTGTAGTCAAGATGTTAGTCAGGGCTGTAGTCAGTAGTCTGAAGGCTTAATTGGGGCTGTAGAATCTGCTTTCAATCTGGCTTACTCATATGGCTTGCTAAAAATTAAGAGCACAAAAATTCTGTTAGTCATCATGTGAAGTCCTTCATTAAGCTACTTAATGTCTTTGCAACATGGCAGCTGGCTTCCCCAACAAGGGAATGATCCAAAAGAAGGCAAGAAGGAAGACATAGTATATTCTATTATTTTGTTTCTGAAACCACACTGTATTCTATTATTTAGTTTCTAAAGCCATAGAGATGTTTCCAATGCCTGTTCTGTCAAGTCTGGATATGTGATTACCAGAAGTAGGGAGCAGTTGACAGAATCTGGAAAGTCAGTTGCTATATCTAGTAATAGGAACTGGTACATTCCTCTTTACATAGGAAGCTCTGAAAAATTCTTTATCTCACAAGTACTAATTAAGCACCTAGTACATGCTTGTCACTGTGATAGATAAAGAATACAAAAATCTAAAAGCTAAAATATGGTCTTTGTTCTAAAAGCATATTTAGTATCATAGGGAAGAAAATGCACAAATAAATTTATGAGTATGAACTTACAGGACATAACAAAGACTGTGTCATTGTCCCTGGTACTGGATTAATTTCCTCTAGTTTTTCTAAAAGAGATGATACTTTTAAATAGCATACCTTGTTGTTTATCACTATATGTGTATTATGTATATTAAATATTTAGGATGTTGACACTGTCATTTTGAGTTAGAAATGTAAAAATTGTATGTTAGTACTGAAATTGATCAGATATATCAGGGTTCCAGGACATACATATTGACATGCTGCTAGTGATAATTTAAGATTTAAGACCTTTATAGGATTTATAAATAAGAACTTTGGCTGCATAAGTTATTGGCTCACCTTGAGTAGTATTTTTTTAACATAGATCTTTACTTACAGTGTTGCTTCTTAATTATTTGAATAACTGGCCGATTAACTTTTATATGGTGAATTTAAAATGTAGAATTTCTTTGTGGAAAGAAAATCTCTGTGCCACCTAAACCCAAGTCCTGAGACAGCCACTCTGCTTTGGCTCAGAACACAGTTCACCCAGAACATGGCTGGCATAATAGCAGTGGCGGGGCGGTGGGGAGGATAGCCGAGAGCTGAGTCCCTTGGTCCTGGACACACAGCTGAGAGGTGAGAGATGGAGCTGTATGTCCGCTCCCTGAGACAGGCAGAAAACAGACCTCCCAGACCATGGTTGGCATACTGGCAGCAGGGGAGCAGAGAAGTCCCTAGGCACACAGCTGAGAGGTCAGAGGTCAGATGGTGACTTCCACCACCTGAACCCAGGCCCTGAGACAGCTTTGGTGCTGAACACATTGTGCCCAGAACAGAGCTGGCATGATAGCAGCATGAATACAGCCAAGTCTCTGGGTGCAAAGCTGAGAGGTAAGAAGTCAAGAGGTGATGACTGGTATCATAGCACTTTGAACTCACAAAACTAGAAGACCCTCTGAACACATAACTGATTAAGAGCCCTCACACCAACCACCCACTAAGAGCTGACCAAAGACTAACCAAGAGTGAATTGGGGAAATAATGGGCAGACGCCAGTGCAAGAATACATATAACAATACAAAGGTCAACAAGATACCACAAGAAGATGCAAGTAGTTCTATAGCTTCAATACCTGAAGATAACAATGAAGAGGGAACAGAAGGAAACGACCTTAAAAACAGCTTTATGAAACTAATAGAAGCTTTAAAAGAGGATATAAAAAAATCCCTTAAAGGAATAGAAGAAAATACAAACAGAAAATTAGAAGAGATAAACAAAGCCCTAAAAGAAAAATAAAGAAAACCAAGAAAAAGAAAAGAAACAGGTGAAAGAAATTTACCAGGATCTAAAAATTGGAATAGAAGCAATAAAGAAGGCATAAACTGATACAAAGCTGGAAATAGAAAATCTGAAAAAAGACCTGGAACCACAGATTCAAGCATAACCAACAGAATCCAAGAAATGGAAGAGAGAATCTCTGGAGTGGAAGACTCAATAGTGGTAATGCATGAATCAGTTAAAGAAAATATTAAAACCAAAAAGTTATAACACAAATTTTCCAGGAAATCTGGGATGCCATAGAAAGGCCAAACCCGAGAATAATTGGAATAGAAGAAGGAGAATACCAGCTCAAAGGCACAGAAAATATATTCAACAAAATGATAGAAGAAAACTTCCCCAATCTAAAGAAGGAAATGCCTATAAAGATACAGGAAGCCTACAGAACACCAAACAGACTAGACCCACATAAAAAGTCTGATGCCATATAATAATCAAACCACTAAACCTACAGAACAAAGAAAAATACTAAAAGCTGCAAAAGAAAAAGGCCAAATCACCTATAAAGGCAAACCCATCAGAATAACACTTGACTATTCAATAGATACAATGAAAGCAAGCAGGTCCTGGTCAGACATTATACAGACACTAAAACTGCATGGATTCAAACCTAAATTACTATACCCAGCAAAACTATCAATCAACATAGATGGAGTAATAAGATATTTCATGACATAACCAGATTTAAACAATGCCTAACCACAAAATCAGCTCTACAAAAAGACCTACAGGGAACTCTCTAACCTAAGGAAACCAGAAATAACCATGTAAACACAAACAACTGATAAGCCCACAGAAGAACCCCCCCCCAAAAAAAAAAGTCAGGAAATATAAGCTAGTACCAAAAATGACAGGAAATATCAACCTTTGGTCATTAATATCCCTTAATATCAATGGACTCAATTGACCTATGAGAAGACACACCCTAGCACAATGGATACAAAAACAGAAACCATCCTTCTGCTGCATACAAGAAACACACCTCAACTTTAAAGACAGACAAAGGCTCAAGGAAAAGGGTTGGGAAAAGACTTTCTAATCAAATGGCCCTAGGAAACAAGTTGGTATAGCCATTCTAATAGGTCAGTCAGACAGAAACTCAACAGAGAAATAAGGGATCTAGCAGAAGTTATGACTCAAATGGACTTAGTAGATATATACCAAACCCCCCACCCAAACAAAAAGGAACATGCATATTTTTCAGCACCCCATGTAACTTTCTCTAAAACTGACCACATACTAAGTCATAAAGCAAATATCAGCAGGTACAAAAAAATGGAAATAACTCCTTGTACCATATCAGATCACCATGTTCTAAAGTTAGAGTTCAACAACATCAGTAATAACAGCCCACCAACTTATGGAAACTAAACATCATTCAACTGAACCACCTCTGAGTCAAGGAAGAAATTAAGAAAGTAATCAAAGACTTTCTAGAATTCACCGAAAATGAATCCACGACACACCCTAACTTTTGGGATACAATGAAAGCAGTAATAAGGGGAAAATTCATAGCACTAGATGCCTATATGAAAAGACTAGAGAAATCCCACACAAGAGAACTATCAGCACAGCTGAAGATCCTAGAACAATTAGAAGCAAACTCACCTAGAAGGAATAGACACCAGGAAATAATCAAACTTAGAGCTGAAATTAACACAATTGAAACAAAAAGAACAATATGAAAAAAATCAGTGAATCAAAGAATTGGTTCTTTGAGAAAGTCAACAAGATAGATAAACCCTTATCTATCCTGGTTCTTTGAGAAAGTCAACAAGATAGATAAACCCTTATCTATTCAAACTAAGCAAAAAGCAGAGAGAGAGTATTCAAATTTACAAAATCAGAAATGAAAAGGGGGACATAACAACAGACCTCCAAGAAATCCAGAGAATTATCAGGTCATAATTTGAAAATCTATACTCCACAAAAATGGAAAACCTAGAAGAAATGGACAGGTACCATTTACCAAAATTAAATCAAGATTAAAGACCTAAACAGTCCTATAACGCCAAAGGAAATTGAAGCTGTCATTAAAAGTCTCCCAAATAAAAAAAGCTCACAAGCAGATGGTTTTAGTGCAGAGTTCTACCAGACATTCAAAGAAGAGCTAATACCAATACTTCTCAAATTCTTCCATACAGTAGAAACTGAAGGAAACTCTTTTTATGAGGCCACAATAACCCTAAAACCCAAACCACTCGAAAACACAACAAGGAAAGAGAACTACAGACCAATTTTCCTCATGAACATTGATGCAAAAATTCTCAACAATTTTCTAGGAAACCTTATACAATAACATGTAAAAAAAGTTATTCACCATGATCAAGTAGGCTTCATCCCAGAAATGAAGGGATGGTTCAACATATGTAAAACAATCCAGCAATACTACTTCTAGACATATACCCTAAAGATATACATCTTGCACTCCAAAGGCATTAGCTCAACTATGTTCATAGCAGCATTATTCATAATAGCAAGAACCTGGAAACACCCTAGATACCTCTCAAATGAAGAATGGATTAATAAACTGTGGTACGTCTGCACAAAGGAGTACTACTCAGCAGTAAGAAAAAAAAATGATAGTCTAGGGTCTGGAGAGATGACTTAGTGGTTAAGAACTGACTGTTCTTCTGGAGGACCTGAGTTTGATTCCCAGCATCCACCTGGCAGCTAACGACTGTCTGTAATTCCAAAATCTGACACCCTTACACAGTTATACATGCAGGCAAAACACCAATTCACATAAAATAAAAATAAATATTTAAAGAAATTATATTGTAAAATTTGCATACAAATGGATGGATTTGGAGAATATCCTCCTCAGCAAGGTATCACAGTCCCAGAAAGAGAAGTACATTAGTGTACTTAAAAGAAAAAAAAAGATAAAGAGAAATGTCATTGTATACAAGAGCCCATGGCTAGAACATAGCTAAATGACACAGTATCTCACCTCTGCATTGATGGCCTCTGGCAGGGGTGTGTATGAAGAAAGACTTGTTTTCTTTAAGGATCTGGCCACAGTAAGTTTAATTATGCTCCAGTAAGTAAATGAGCAGCATGAATGGGAATTTTTGTAAATAGGGAGGTTGTAAGAGTAAGTTGAATCTGAGAAGTTTGAGCTGAGTTTGATTGGGGGCATGATGGAAAATCACCAAATAACAAATATATAAATAAATTTTTAAAAAAAGAAAAGAAAATCCCTGTGAAAAGTAATGTGCTTGAAATCCTTTGTTTTCCTATTTCTTTCTAAACCCCATATGCTCCACAAGAGTATAAATAATATCTATATTTTTAATCATTTAATACCAGTATATTGTTAATGCCAATAATGCATACTGAATAAGTAGAAAGGGATACATACTTTGGGGTACAGAATGGTTAGGTATGTAAAATTAGAGTTTTGGAGAGACATATTTTCTACTGGAAAGTACAAAATAATCTTTATGGAACAAGTTTGGTTTGAACAAAACTTTGAAATTTTGCTCAACAAAAGAACCTCAGGAGGCATCACCATCCCTGACTTCAAGTTATACTATAGAGCTACAGAGTAAAAACAGCCTAATACTGGCATAAAAACAGACTTGTGGATCAATGGAATAGAATTGAGGATCCAGACATTAACCCAAAAACCTATGAACACCTGATCTTCGATAAAGAGGCCCAAAATATTCAATGGAAAAAATAATATATTTAACAAATGGTGATGGTATAGCTGGATGGTAGTGTGCAGAAAAATGAAAATAGACCCGAGCCTGTCACCCTGCACAAAACTCAAATCCAAGTGGATCAAAGACCTCAACATAAACCCAGCCACTTTAAACATGATAGAAAAGAAAGTGGGAAATACACTTCTACGAATTGGCACAGGCAACCACTTCCTAAATATAACCAGTGGCACAGACACTAAAATCAACAATCAATAAGTGGGATCTCTTGAAGCTAAGAAGCTTCTGTAAAGCGAAGGACACTGTCAATAGGACAGAACGACAGCCTACAGAATGGGAAAAGATTTTCACCAACCCAACAAGTGATAGAGGACTGATCTCTAAGATGTATAAAGAACTCAAGAATCTAGAGCCCCAAACCTTGAATAACCCAATCAAAAAATGAGGTTCAGATCTAAAAAGGGAATTCTCAGCAGAAGAATTACAAATGGCCAAAAGGCACCTGAAAAAGTGCTCATCATCTTTAGCCATCAGAGAAATGCAAATCAAAACAACTTGGAGATACCACCTAACACCTGTTAGATTGGCTAAGATAAAAGACAGAGAGGACAGCCTATGCTGGAGAGGATGGAGAACAAGGGGAACACTCCTCCATTGTTGGTGGGAGTGTAAGCTTGTTCAGCCACATTGGAATGCAGTATGGTGGTTTCTCAGAGAATTGAGAATCAATCTCCCTAAGGACCCAGCAATACCACTTCTGGATATATACCCCAAAGATGCACAGTCACACTCCAAAGTCATTAGCTCAACTATGTTCATAGCAGCATTATTTGTAATAGCAAGAACCTGGAAACAACCTAGATGCCCCTCAACTGAAGAATGGATTAACAAACTGTGGTACATCTACACAATGGAGTACTACTCAGCAGTAAGAAAAATGATATCCTAAAAAAAAAAAGTGATATCCTAAAATTTGCAGGCAAATGGATGGATGTGGAGAATATCCTCCTGAGCAAAGTATCACAAGCCCAGAAAGATAGGCAGGGGATGTACTCACTCATTAGTGGACTCTAAACAAACAAACAAGAAAAAAAGCAAAGCATTCCCAAGCTGCAAACCACAACTACTGAACAGCTTGGGATCAGAAACACCTTGAACTGACTCCTTGGATCCCACTCCCCTTAGAGGAACACCTGACTCACTCTTGAGGGAGGGGGGAGAAAACTGGATCTGCCAGGAGTGGAGACTGAACTAAGCAATATTGGGTCAGTGGGACCACAGGACTTCCTGCTGCCTGACCAGGGAGGGGATGGGGAGTTGTGGAGATGAGAGAATGACCTGTTGTGGTGGGAGGGGGAAGGGACCTTGAATAAGGATATACAAGGATAGAAAGTGTGACTTCTTTGTTCATAATAATAATAAGAAAAAGAAGAAGAAGAAAAAGTAAGGATGGGGACACTTAGAAATTTATTCCGGGAGAGATAGCTCAGAGGTTAGGAGCAGTGACTGCTCTTCCAGGGGTTCTGAGTTCAATTTCTAGCAACCACATGGTGGCTCACAAGCATCTGGTTGAGATCTGGTGCCCTGTACACATAATAAATAAAAATATATTTTAAAAAAATTTAGTCATGTAAAAGTAGTAAAGTATAGCTACGGACTGAATTGGATTGGAAGCAATCCAACTAGGTATGTATGTGTCTGTAGGGGTAGAAAGTTTCAGTTAATTCAGTTTGATACTGAGAGCTTGGAGTTGGTTTTTCTTACTCCTTATTCATTGTAGGGCTTGCCACTCAGCTTCCAAATAATCACACAGAGGCTTATTCATTCTTGTGAATGTCTGGCCTTACTTTGCCTTCTTTCTAGCCAGATTTTCTTAAATTATTCCATCTACCTTTTACCTCTAGGCTTTTATCTTTTTCTATTCTATATTCTATTCTTATTTCTTGGCTTGCTGTGTAGCTAGGTGGCTGGCCCCTAGAGTCTTCCTCTCCTCTTTTCTCCTTGCTCTTTGATTATCTCTTTCTCTCTTTTTATTTATTCTCTCTGCCAGCCATCTCCACCTATTTCTGTCTCCTGCCTAGCCGTTAGCCATTCAGCTCTTTATTTGTTCAATCAATTGTTTTAGGCAGGCAAAGTAACACAGCTTTATGAAGTTAAACAAATGTAGCATAAAAGAATGTAACACATCTTTGCATCATTACACAATATTCCACAGCATAAATAAATGTAACACATTTTAAACTAATATTTAAGAAAAAAATCACTGTGTCTAATCTTCAAACAACATGCAAATAAGTTCAGTGTAATCATTTGCCCCATATGCAGTGGCTGCACTAATAGAGGTCTTTGGGTTCATATTACTGTGATAAAACACCACTACCAAAAGCAACTTGGAGAAGAAGAGCTTATTTTATCTTAAAATTCCAGGTAACAGTTTATCTCTGAGCAAAGTCGGGATAAGAACTTAAGCACAGCAGGAACCTGGAGGCAAACTGAAGCAGAAGTCATAGTAGGGTGCTGCTTACCAGCTTGCTCCTTCTGTCTTGCTCAGCCTGCTTTTTCATAACACCTAAGACCTCCAGTCAGGAGTGGCACCACCCACAGTTAGCGGGACCCTCCCACATCAATGATCAACCAAAAAAATGTCCCAGACTTGCCCATTGACCAACCTAATTTGGATATTTTTTCAGTTGAAGTTCCATTTTCTCAAATACCATAAATGAGCTTATGGCAAGTTGACATAAAACTAGCCAGCACAGAAGGTAATATTCTAGGCTAATGAAGGAGTATTAATAATAGCCTCAGAAAGAGTTGGTTGTGTTGTGAGAGTAAAGAAGGAAGGATGGGAAGAGGTATAAGTATCACAAGTCCAAGGCCAACCTGGCCTACACAGTGAGGCACTCTCTTAAAAACAAGCAAGATCAAAGACACAATAGGAGTGTTAAAATCACTAATCAGAATTCTTAGGTGTGGCAAAAGAAAAATACAAGCAAGTAGTAGTAAAACAGGAGGCAGATTGTGAATATTGTGTCATGAGGTTCACAGTGTGTAAACATTAGAGATGAAATACTCTTAAAAGCTTTGATTTCAGCACTTCAAACTATTTTGTCTGGAATTTTTCTAATGAGTCTGTGTACTATAGTTGTTAACCATAAAAATATAAAATATGGTACTATTGTGAGTTATAAGCTCCTTGAAAACAAGAAGTATAAACCTTTTGTTGAGTATTTTTCTTATAATCATCTGTTCCAAGAGTTATGAATTAATTCAGTTGTCACTGTTTTTATGCAAAGTAACTTAAGAATTTCTGATTTAAAGTCTCTTACTTAAAACATGGAAACCAAGGTTCTGAGTTTATTAGCTTCACTTGATGCCACACAACCAACTAGGACTATAAATGCTAAGTTAAATTTGTTTAGCACTCATACAACTCTGTGACTTATACTGAAATCCCTTGACTTATACAACATAGATGACAAATTATGGATTGTTTCTCAAATGAAACTCACTTTTCATACAGAGTCTGAGATGAGGTACCTTGCTGCAGCTTATGACCTTTGTAAATTATTCTTTCTGTAATGAACTCACTGTGTAAGATGAAATTATGCAAGTAGCAAACATTTATTCGTAGATACTGTGTGTCAGACACTAGGAAAAGATGGAAGGTAAATATGAAACACGAGTAGTTCATATTGTAATGGAAGGGTTAGAATATTATTCCAATAATTACAATTTAGATATTATATGTTATGGCTGCGTGCCTGACTCAAGCCCAGCTTTGCCCCAGCATGGTTGGACTGTTGAGTACTAGCCCAAACCAGGATGAGGGAAAAGGGCAAGCATGGGCAGGGCCAAAGGTGATTCCTGAGCTTTGAGTCTGACTGGAAAGAACATCCAGAATACTGGTAGTGAACAGCTCAATCATTGGGAGGGAAAGGGGGCAATTATACCCTAGAAGGATTGGCTAGCCAGCTGGATTCATGTTGAGGTATGTCATTGGTTGGGATAAGAGCATTGAGGATGCTTCACTGACATTCTCAGGGGCAACAGGGGCCAAAGGAAGGAAGTTTATAAGGAAATACATTCCAGTATATTTTGGTAGTTAGCTAAGCAGCAACCAGGCTCTGTAGCCTTAGAGACATGTAAGCTCATCAGTTGCTATGTACATAGGGCACTTCTGCACTTAGGGAAGCCTAACTGTTGGGGGTAGGAGGGGGTTGTGCACAACATTCCTACCATTCTCACAATGAGAAAATTCAGGATGTTTTAGGCATGCTTCAACTCCTTCTTAGCTTCAGGCCAGCCCCTCAGCTGAGCATAGAGTATCTCTAACCCAGAGAATCAGGTATAACATTTTGTACTTCTGAGAAGTGAAACCTGA
This sequence comes from Sigmodon hispidus, assembly GCA_004025045.1. Taxonomy (NCBI): domain Eukaryota; kingdom Metazoa; phylum Chordata; class Mammalia; order Rodentia; family Cricetidae; genus Sigmodon; species Sigmodon hispidus. The sequence goes on along the minus strand of PVIH01008401.1, from coordinate 75,852 downwards.
GTTAATTTCCAAAGTTTAAATTTGCAAAGTAATTGGGATAAGAAGGCAGGAGTATGTTGTGAATTGACAAAATAGCATATATAAGATTTCAGAGGAAAAAAAAGAACAGGCATTCTCTGGGAGTATTTCTAAGCCATTTGATAAGCTTGAAACGAAGTAGAAGATGAAGTGTGAAGAGAAATGAGAAGAGCTCAGAAAAGTGGACAGGACTTAGATAATTTTCAGTAAAAAAAAAAAATCCATTAAGTTTTTACTTAGTCTGGTAGTCCATTAGAATTGAAGCAATATCTGCAAGATATTAACATGTGTACTCAGATTCACTATGAAGAACATAGAGACTGTTGGTGGGGACTTCAGTAAAGAGCCTTAGGAAGTATTGAGAGTGTTGGAGGTAAGAAATGATGACAGCCTTACCCAGGAGCATAATACTGGGTAGAGATACACCAGTATAGGAATCTTTTAAATTATCACTAAAATGAACTGCTAACCTTCTCAGAAGTGAGAAGGAGATGGAGGACTGAGAGTTCGCTCCTAAATTTGGTACCTAAGCAAGTAGATGGATGTTGAGACTATTCACTAAGATGTTGAAGACAGTCATCTATGTTTGAAATATTTGTAGACCCAAGTATGCAGGCAGTTTGTATATCATATACAATATATCATTTATTGAGACATCTGGTGAAAGCATATTTCTTTTACCTTCTCGTTCCATAAGCTTTCTGACAGGTTCATCATTCCTTCAATATGCTGAAAAGTTAATAAACTATCTAGAATATTACTTCAGTGTATTTCTTAACATTGAGAGAAAATACTAGGGAGAATCAAAAAAAAAAGATGATAGGTGAATAAAGTGATTTAAATCACGCACACACACACAAACAAACAAAACAAAACAAAACAAAACTTCGGGCTTATCTGTAGAAGTGTTGCTTAGCAGGAATTTGTGGTGGCCATAGTGTATCTGTGGGCATTAGTTATGACCTACTGTGCTTTCTTTATCTGTAGCTGAGCCTAACCTGACTTGAGATGCTTTAGATTTTATGTTTTATGTTTCATGTATTTTAGAGAAAAGAGAAGTTTTATTACTGTATGGGATATTTTTGTTATCTATTCTGAATGTTTCACTTTTTATATAATGTTTGATATTGATTTTCAAAAAACAAAAGGAAGCAAAACATGGAGGACAAATAACTTACTAGTTTTTAATGTACCTTGAGAGTTTATTAAATTATTTTGATGTTCTTTGTATTTTAGAATTTGGTAAATTGGAGCCTACATGTGTCCAATGTAAAGATGGTTACACCGGACAGAACTGCAATAAATGTGAAAATGGCTATTACAATTCTGATAGCATCTGCACACGGTGTGAATGTCATGGCCATGTGGACCCAACTACAACTCCAAAGATTTGCAAGCCTGAGAGTGGTGAGTGCATCAACTGCCTCCATAACACCACTGGGTTCTGGTGTGAGAACTGCCTAGAAGGCTATGTTCAAGACCTGCAGAGAAACTGCATCAAGCAAGGTAAAACTCTACTTAAGATTACACATTTAGTATCTAATGCCATTATTGAAAGCTTATAGTCAGCTGACAATAGCTTTCTAAACCTTCCAGTTCCACCAGCGAAGTTTCTAGAAATAAATTTTGATTGGTATTTGCCTAATCTTCATCTTTCTGATCTTCTGTTAACTACAGCATCAACTCTAGAATAGGAAGACTAAGACAGAGTCAGTGCAATAGTGAGTCTGAGACCAAGTGTGCTCATGTTTCCCTTCTTCTGTCTGTTACAAATGAAAGGTCCTGTCATTTCTTTTTTTTTCTTCTTCCTCTTCTTGATGCATCATTTCAGGGAGAGAACTGTAGTCTGCTTAGACATTCCATCTGGGAAATTGGAGTTTATTCTAGCCTCTTCCCAGACTGAGCTGGCATGTCTCTGTTGGTGGCTACAAATTTTTTTAAATATTCTCTTTAATTTTTTAAAAGAAAAGGCAATTCATACAATAGAATGTTTCTTGTAGAGGAATTCAATGAGAATTTAGAAAGGTTAAGCTATGAATTCATGAGGAGCTAGGGATATTTAGGGACTGTTAGGTTACAGAGATGTTAGACCTTACTCTTATACAACTACTTCTTGTAAGATTCTAATGCACACTGATTACTGAGCTGAGGTACAGTTAGTCTGTGGCCTATGACATCTTTCTGCCATGTTCTTGATCTCCATCCTCTAGTGGTCAGATTGAACTACATCACTATTTAGAAATGCTGTGATTCTGCATTCTACCATGTCCAGACCAACAAGTAACAAAAAAATTGATTTTTTTGTTAACTATAAAGAAATGCAAACATTGCCTGTTTTCAGGCTAATTGATATATAGTGGGCTGTAGTAATGAACAATAATAGTTACTTTTATAATAATTTTATTGAGTACCTATTATGTTCATTGAAGTATTCCCAAGAACTATGTGACTCAGACATTATTACCTATGTTTATTAGATGAATAATCTAAAATTCTAAGAGACTGACTTACCTGTAGCAATACAGTCCCAACCTAGTCCAAAACTTTCATTCTTCCATTGAGCTATGTTGTTGAGTAGAAGTCTAACATGTAGTTCCTTGATTATAAAATAGTCCAAATGTATACAAAGTGAGAACTCTACATGTGGGATTAAAGGAAAGTTCTTTTCTCTTTTGGATGATATAACTCTGAGCATTTAAATTTCATTTGGGAGCAAGTAGATTTTTATGCTTCCTTTGAGGAGAATTTTTCCTTCATAAAGTGCCATTAGATGTATAGGATATATTTTAGGCCAAATAATTGTCATTTAACCATATGAGCTAGAACTTGGTGGTGACACATTTACTACCTTTACTACTTTTATAGAAGTGTCTGCGATTATCAATGAATAAAAAGGGATAAAAAAAAACTCCTGTATTAAAATTTTTCTAAAGTTTCAGTATGAGTGTTATATACATTGGAGAACAGACCTAGATGTAATAAGTGAACTTTCCAGACCCCATATATTATCATTTTATTTATTTAAAAATTATTTTTAACTTGCATTACCCTAAGCAGAGTACCATGTCAACATCCACGTCAACTTTTACACTCATGTGTATTTCTTTTAATGTTTTGCAAAACTAGATAATTTTGTCTTTTACATTTCATTCTCTGTTTTTATTTTCAGAAGTTATTGTTCCAACTCCTGAAGGTTCTACCATTTTGGTTTCTAATGCCTCTTTGACCACATCAGTGCCCAACCCTGTTATAAATAGTACATTTGCCCCTACAACACTGCAGACTATCTTTTCAGTAAGCTCTTCTGAAAACAGCACCTCAGCTCTAGCTGATGTATCATGGACCCAGTTTAACATCATCATTTTGACAGTCATCATCATTGTGGTAGTGCTGCTAATGGGATTTGTAGGAGCTGTGTATATGTACCGAGAGTACCAAAACCGGAAACTCAATGCTCCCTTTTGGACCATCGAACTGAAAGAAGACAATATCAGTTTCAGCAGCTACCATGACAGCATCCCCAATGCAGATGTATCAGGATTGTTGGAGGATGATGGCAATGAAGTGGCTCCCAATGGGCAGCTGACCCTGACGACACCCATTCATAATTACAAAGCTTGAGGAGCTGAGCTGTCCTCCTGGATTGTCAAAACACAATGCTCACTAAAACACATCTGCCCTCCAACCACACATAGCCTGGGTAGAGTTTGCTGAGAAAGGCATCGTACAAATGAACTGTTCAGGTACAAACTGTAGTGCGTTTAACCTATCTGTTGCTCTTAATTTCCCATGAAGATCTGAAGCACTCATCGTCATTAAGGACTTGAAGTAAAGTATATTTTTGTAGCAAACCACGTGTATGTGTGGAAAGGCTGAATCCCACATAGTAGTCCAAGTCTACCCAGCCTCTCAAAGGACTGTTTGGAAAGTGTTCATCTCACCAGTCATGAGAGAATGTTGATGGAAAGGGGGAAGCCTGATTGATAGAAGACTTCATCTCCATTTTGGAAACACAATTTTAAAAGGAGAGGCAGGGATTATGTTCCTTTTATTGTACTAAAAGATATAAGTGAGGAAGAGCTGGTGTCTAGGCCATCCCACACTAAACAATCTTGGCTGTGTTTAGACTAAAAGCAGAAAAGTCCCAAGAGGATCTGTAGATAGGCTTGGCTTTTCTCCCATGAGTCTCCTTCAAGGATGGGATTAAAGCACAGGATAACCCTCTGTGGTAAGGGCAGGCACAGCATCCAGAGAGCAGAAAGTTGATGGTCCTCCTCAGGGGAGGTTCCTGCCTCTAAAGAAACAAGGTGTAAATAGTTAATGTAGCATACCTGCTCAACATTGTACTTGTATCTATTTGTAAAAAAATCATGTCCTATTTTATCATCTAGACTTTATTTGTATAGCAGTTAATGGTGTTGTAAAAAGAAGATATGGAAATTGGTTAAAATGCTGTAAAATAGGTGGTAATATTGCTAGAGCTGGGACTCTGGTGAGCATCACTCATTTTTTAGTCTCTATTTGGACACTTGAAATTTATAAGAGGTCAAATTTTTTAATCTTTCCTCTCTCAACCTAGAGTCATATGCTTTTTGACTTACCATAGATTCAAGCAATAGATTTTAAGTCTGTAATTATTAATTTAGGACAAAGGCTGCATTCTCTAGACACTCACCTAATTAGCCACTCTGTGTATTTTACATTGCTCAGTGTAAACATCCTCAGAAAAAAAACTTCTTTCCTGAATGTAAAGGACAGTCTTCCAAAGGATAGAAATTTTAAATTAAAAATGAAAAGCCATCACATCATTTGGGGCCCCTTATTTTTATGCCCATGAAATATTTATGTACCTCTCATATTCTCTAATAAATAAAGGCCTATGACATTTGAGCATAACCTGTCACCCACAAATCATAAGGTATGCTTGGCTTCTTTAGTGCTAGAATTCATCTGTCTTCTCTGGGCATAGGGTTACTCTGGTTGAGTGTGTGTTTAGTTCTTGCTTTTTCATGCCATTTTCCCCTGAGGCCAAGTACTGCTTCTTTCATTTGTTATGCATTGACAGGTTGTGGATTAAGCAAGCCAAGAGAGGTGGCCCAGGCTATGAAATGGTTAGCAAAAAACAAAACAAAGACTAGACCTAGGAAACTCAGACTTAACTTCCTCAGAGAGAAAAACATACAGGTTATTCATCCTCTATAGGAGACCCCCACCTTTTTCTCAGGGTTTGGAAATGACTGTAGACTAGAGGATCCGTAGGTAACCTGAGGGTGCTCTGCATATGTGGCTGTCTTTATTAAAGTAAACACTTCATCTCATTGTACTGAAACAATTTACAAGTGGTTGATTGCTTGCCTAGCATATGAGTCTATGGGTTTAGTCCCCAGAATTACAGAATAGATCAGTATTTTTATTGTCCTTTGTCATTTACAAAACACTTTTCCATATGTTTGTTGATCCTCACCATAGCTTCCTAAGGAAGTAGTCTTGTACCCATTTTATACATGAAGAAACTGAGGCGCAGAGAGACTGACTCATTCAGGGCTATACAATGCACATCATTTTTATGTTTGGAATCAATTCTCACACCTACAACATAGTCAGTTGGCTATATAACAACATATAAATCTATAAACCATGTGCCCTAGAAGGCTGAAGGAAGATTTGCGTTTGTGAACACTCTTCTACTAGAGCCCTTGTGTGCTCTCCAGTGTGCTTTCTCCACCTGTGTGGGGTGTGTGTGAAAGAGATGTATGTGACTTGCAGGCACAGTTGAGGGCCACAAAGTTCAAATGACTTTGTGGAAAGAGCAGATGAGGATTTCTATCTAAAGTAAGAATTAATGATGGGAAGATAAAACTGCCAATTAGAGTTCATTAAAATGAATGAATTCCTGTGTGTGTGTGTGGGAAGGGTGCTTCCCTTAGCACAAGTGTGTATTGATTGTGCATCACACAATTCCAAATCATCTCCCAGAACAAAAGTAAGGAAATAAGAACCAAACATTTGTTAGACAATAACAATACATAAACGATAAATAAAGTGTTTGTAGGAGTCTAAAAGACAGTCAAATCATCAATATTCCAACTGAGTAGAGATTCCTTGAAATAGATATTAAAAGATAACACAGAAATTAAACCACAACGAATGTTTATCAAGTATGGCTCCTAGGTCATATTTATTTTTCACAATGATGAAAAAGTAAAACCTTAAAATGTATTTTAAATAATATTTTTAGTGTCCCCAGCACTCTGCTTGTAGAAATAATTTTACTCTAAAGATCAACTATGAGGCAATCTCCTCTTGAAATTACAGTAGAAAACCATTGTAAAACACAAGGCAGCGTTTTCATTCTCTGGAAGCATCACCATCCAGCAACAGGCATCTTCTAGAAAGTCTAATGCTTGAACAATTTTTGCCTAAGTATTGATAACATGTTCTTTTTAAAACATAATGCCCATGTGAACCTTACTGAGAAATAGTCATCACTACTAGGAATGAACTGATGCTTGCTTGCATCTTCATTAGCTCACCTTAGCAAGCCCTGTGCATTTCTGATAGGTAGATGTTGTAGTCAGTGTCAGGCATGTCACTGCCACCCTCCACACTGCTTCCCAGGGATCTCTTATTTACAGTCTTTCCAGTTATAGAAAAAGCAAAGGATACTAAAATCATTTTTTATTTGAACATCCTGAGTGCAGTATTTTTCCCAGGAATACTTTGATTTTAAAAGAGAGCAACAAGGCAGACATGAACTGGGAGGATAGGATTTTTGTTTTGTTTTGTTTTTCTTAACAAGATTATCTAAGTCCCAAATGGTGTAGCTATTCTCTAGTTTCAATATTCCCAGAACCATTAATCATCAAAGTAATACTCACTGACCTGCCAGTTAATCCGAGTTTTCTGATCATCAAGATGTATTTTGGAAGGTAAGAGGCAGTTGGAACTTGATTGTTGATTATTAACCCTGATCCTGTACTTTTTCATCTTTTTGTGCTTTTAAACATAAGGTTGATTCTAATTACTGTCCCTGGCTTCTTATATTTTGAGGTAGTATGTGAGTAGGAATTTCTGTATTTCTCAAGGAAAGCTCTCTGAAAAAAAATACTCAGAATAAGTTAAAAGAACCTAGTGCAATCACACAAACACACACACACACACACACACACACACACACACAAACTCATTAGTCTTTTTCTACTTTTGACAGCAAGTGGTTTAGGAGCTGAAATGACTTTGATGTCTATGCTCAAGGCTGGAAAGTTAGTGGAAGGCTAATTCATACTTCTCTTCCACTCTGAGCCAATGGCTGTGCCATGGAAAGAAGCAAGAAAAAAATGGTTATCAATCTGTAGAAATCAAGTAATATCAAATGACTAAAAGTTATGTATATTAAAATGTCAGTGGTTTGAATGATAATTTTTCAGAGGCATTGGGGATCTTCCTTGTTAGGTATGCACCTACAGAAACTGCAGGAGCCCTGGAGCGAGCCCAGAGTTTCAGATTCAAGCTAGCCCAAAGCTGAGTGACTTCTAGTCAACTTTTAATGCTAGGCACAAGCACTCTGTACTCTTAAATTTTATCCCAATCAATTAGGGAATGTTTTTAAAATATTAAACTTGTATTTATGTCACTAAAATCCTAACCCAAAATTTAAAAACATGTCTCATATGTGTACTGTACTAGATTTCATGATGCATTTCTAAATTTGTGTATGATTTGAATATAAGAAAGAATTTATACAAGAGTGTTATTTAAAATATTAATAAATGTATATAATTTGTACCTATTGTAGATTTGTTTTACTTTTTTATGTAGTGAGAGATTTTAGAAGTCATCAGGTAAGTACTGAAGATCACTGTCAGCTCGCTTCATGATAGTCTTTGAATATTTCATGTACTGACCAACATTTTGTTTAAGTTCATTAAAGGAATGTCTATCACTTGGAAAGAAGATACCACAAAGGACAGTTTCTTCTCATATAGCAAATGATATATCAAATTCATTCCAGATATTAAAATGTATTATTGGGTTAGGGATATGGCTTAATTGTAGGGTACTTACATATCATGCACAAGGCTTCAGGTTCCATCCTCAACACTTCAAATAAAAAAATAGCATTTATTTTTGTTTATGCTGTTTTCTGTCCTCTGTGCCATTCACTGGGATTTTTATCAAAACTGTGCTGAGACTGACTCCCTGTAAATTTCTGACTTACACATGTAATGACTTTCTGAACTCTGGAACTGAACACTTTTATTAGGTAACCCCTAACAAGAGTGCATCTTTCTAGTATTTCAGGGTTCCTTTGAAGAGACTCTATTTTGACAGTTAAACCATGTTTAATGAGACACCTTCTGCTTATCCTATTCAATATCCAGGGGTATTTTGAAAAGAAGCTACAAGAAATCTGCCATTTCTTGGTACTGAGAACTTTATAACCTTCAATCAATTTATTCTACCTCAGCTGCTCATGATAGCTCACACCTGTGATCCCAGAACTTGGGAGGTAAAGGCAGGAAAATTAGGAATTCTAGTCCAGCCTACACTACAAGAGACTATCTTAAAAAGAAATTATATTTCAGTTGATTAAGCTGGAATTTTAAAATATAGTTTTCTGTCCTTAACCTTATAATCAAATTTTAAGTAGTTAACATCATATGTCTGTCTGATATATATAAAATGGATATTTTAAGGGAATATAATAATTATGCCAGGAAGCTAAACAAATTAAGTTTTCAAAGTGAAAAAAAAAACTGCAAACTCAGCACACTAGGAAAAATATCACTAAAACCATGAAGCTTCTGGTGAAAGTCTATAAAGACATCGACATTATATTATCACACTGATTGTATTAATTTTCTGCAGGAAAGTAAGACATGTTACAAAAACTCAAATTCTCTATTGTAATTAAACTGTGAAGGCAATTGTAAATAAAACAGTTGTAATTAGTTTTGTCTTAATGATTTTTCTCATGGTGCTGGACATGAGGCCCTGGGCCTCATCATTCTATGCTGTAGGCCTTTCTTAGTTAGATATTAATAATTAAGCTAGGACTAGTGAGATGACTCAGCTGGTAGAAGTGCTCATTGTACCAGCCTTAGAGATGTGACTTCAGTCACCAGGATCCAGTAAAGGTGGTAGGGAGAACTGACTCCATAGAGTTATCTTTTGACTCCAACTGCATGCTGAAGCACACATGAGTGATCACCTACTCATCATAAAATTTGTAATTAAAAACAATGTTTTGCATAAGATAATAGTGTTAGGAAGGTGGATAACAGGCTGGAAAGCAAGTCCATTTTCATGTTATAATCAGTTTTATTTATAAGTCAATTTTCTATGAAAAAATTACAGTAAATATTTTTCAGATTTTCTAAAATTTCTATTGATAAAATGAAAGCCATTGGACAATGTTAAAATATATTATTGAGAATGTGCCCATTGTATTAATAATTCTCAAACTTGTGTGCTAGGGCTGGGTGGATGGTTCATCAGTGTTTGTTGTACATGCATGAGGAATTAGGTTCAGATCCCTAGAATTCACATAAAGGACCACATATGGCAGTGTGTGTCTGTGATACCAGTGTTGTGGAATCAGAAACAGGCAGATCCCTGTAGCTCTTTGGTCAGTTGATATAGCCAAATCAGTGAGCTACAGGATCAGTGAGAGACCCTGTCTCAAAGAATTAAAAAAAAAAAAACTGGAAGGACACATCTGGCACTAATCTCTGGGCCTACACACACACACTCCCAAATACATATATGCACATGCATCTGCATGCATTCTCACATGTAAACACACACACACACACAAAAAAAAAAAAAAAAAAAAAAAAAAAAAAAAAAAAAAAAAAAAAAAAAAAAAAACAAAACCTGAGTGCTGCTAAATTGAGCACTATGCTTCATACAGTTACAGGGGGAAAGGCAAAATGTTTGCTGTGTATGCTTTTGTAATAGATGTTTGAGAGGAGAAATTTTGTAGTTACCTCTGTGCTGTCAGAACGATTACTAAAATCGTGTCTTGATATTTTAATTTCTATCCCAAATAAGGACTCTCAGCTCTTTCCCATACTTATCACTACTCAAATTCTACCACTTTCAACACATGTATAATTTCCTATACATATTCAGCTTATAGACATTTTCCTCCACCAGTACTGTTTCCCCCACCTATAGCATCCTGTGAATGTCCATTCTTCACAACCCTTTGTTATAGAAAGCTTATTGGTTCTTAATTGAAATGATATGAACATCTTTTTGTTGCACATGCTTCTGAAAAGGCCTTTCTGTTCCTTCCTTTCCCTGTAAACTTGTTTTCTTTACAACCACATTTCTTCTATCTCTGGTGTCTGGTATATTGCTGATACTTCATGAACTCTTACTATATGGTGGTTTAAAACAAATGGCACTTGATGCCAGGCAGAATTGGTTTATGAATTTACCAGGCAAAGTGTAATAATATTACATGCAGTGGGTAGGGTGCTAGTCTTCAGATAGGGTTTGTCTACCTAGGAATTCCTGTACTGCCTTGATACCCAGAATATCAGTATGGAGATGGTAGAATCTTTTAAAAGATGGGGCTCAGTGGGAAGTTAGCAGGTTTTAAGAACTACTAATGTTTATGGCATGGAAGTATGTAGAAGTCTTAAGAGTAGCTTGCTGGGTGAATCCTATCCTTTCTCTTTATGTGCTGATGGCCACTCTTGAATGTTCTCCCACCCTTTTTAGTGCCATCTATTGTGAGGCCCTTCCTAGAAGCAAACAAATGCTAACCATGCTCTTGAGTTTCCTGAAATGTGAGCTAAATAAAACTTTTCTTTGTAAATACTCTGCCTTCAGTATTTTATTATAGCAACACAAATGATCTAAGAGAACACAGTATTTCTTACTTCTTTTTTGAAAGATACTTTTATTAAATTTTTTACTTATTATACATACCTCTTCTCTTCTTGTTTTCTCCCCCCACCTCCCATCTACTCCATCCCCACCCACTTCTCAGAAAGGTCATTCTCCCATGAGGAGTCACCAAAGCATGGTATATCAAGTTGAGACAGGACCAGGTTCCTCCCTCTACATCAAAACTGAGAGAGGCATCCCAGCATAGGGAATAGATTCCAAAAAGCCAGTTCATGTTCCAGGGGACAGGTCATGATCCTAGTGATAAGGACCCCAGAAACAGACCAAGCTACACAACTATTACTCACATGCAGATGGCCTAGGTCAGTCCCATGCAGGCTCCCTGGAGGTCAATCCAGAGTCCTTGAGCTCCCATGAACTCTTCTCAGCTATCTCTGTGGGTTCTCCTGTTATGACCTTGACACCCTCCCTCTCCCCTCACCCCCCTCATACAATCCCTTCCCCTTCTCTTAAACAGGATTCCCAGAGCTCCATTCAGTGCTTACCTGTGGATCTCTGCATCTGCTTCTATCAGTTCCTGGATGAAGACCCTCTGATGACAATTAGAGTAGTCAACAATCTGATCACAGGAGAAGGCCAGTTCACACACCTTCCCCTCTGTTGCTAAGAGTCTTAGCTGGGGTTATCCTTATGGATTCCTAGGAGTTTCCCTGACACCAGATTCCTCCCTAATCCAAAAATGGCTCCCTCTATCAAGATATCTCTTATTACTCTCCAAATCCCTCCATGCTGCTCCCAGTTTGACTAACCTAATCCCTCATGATCCCATCACCTATCCTCTTGCCTCCTCACCCCCAGTTTACCCAGGAGATCACATCTATTTCCTCTTCCAGGAAAATTCATGTGTTGTCCTTAGGGTCCTCCTTTCCAGGGCTATGGATTGTAGCCTGGTTATTCTTTGCTTTACATCTAATATTCAGTTATGAGTGAGTACATGACATGTTTGTCTGGAAACAGGCAATATTTCTTTTGCAATAGAGATATCAGCATACAGGCTTGAGAAGGTTTGAGAAAACCTTGAAATCGTTACAGATCTAGTTTTTTGTTTATTTGTTTGATTTTTGCTTTGGAGGATTTTTTTTTCCTAATGCAAAATGCTTTTAATTATACTCTCAAATAGATTAACAGCTGCTTGGATAGGAATTGTTTCATTTTTTAATAATAGAAGTCCTTCCATGGAATATAAATTGGTTCAATTGGTAAATTGACATTTAAAAAAAAATCTAGGACCTAAAAAAGCAGAGACTTCAACACAAGTATTTTTTTTTTTTTATTTTCCAGACTTCTGTGCAAAGTTCCCCCAAATGGGAGAAAATTATAGGTGTTCAATAATAGGGAGATAGCCTAATGCATACGCTTGTTGAGATAATATATATGCAGTAAAGATGATTAATTATTAAAAACAGAATGAAGATTAAGAAAAATGGAATAATTAAAGACAAGCATAAAATTTCACTCCTGACATAAAAGAACTGCTTATGTGCCTTCACCTGAAGCTATGGCTTCTGGTTTCTGGTTGTAACATTATTAAGGTAAAATTATTAGAAACAGCCATATGTCTGTCAATATAGAATGGATAGATTAGTCTATATAAATAGACTTCCACTACTGCATAGAAATCTATGGAAGTAGAGGAAGATGCATGAATTATACCTATTCACCAGCTTGATTAGTATGGTGTCCCCCATAAACAACATTGAGAAGGGGAAAATGCATGTCAGGAGGAACATATTTATAGTATAATTTATCTTATGAAAGAGCCAAGAATTGGGAAATAAGATATGTTGTTTGGACTTATATGTATTTCTCAATGATGGGATTATTAATACAAAACTGTAAGTTTAGAAGGAACTGCACAGATGGCTGCAAAGGTATTGGAAATGCTCATTTCTGAAGCCACATGCGAAGACATGGGTTCTTCTGCTATTCTTGGTACCCACAGGGTATTGGATTCATGATGCCAAGAATGTCAAAAGCTGAAGATGCTCATGCCCGTAATGTGAACAGGTGTCATATTTATAAACTACATATGTTGTGCAGACCTCAAGTCATTTTTTACTTCTAATGCCTAATGTAAAGGTAAATAGTTATTAATTTCCATTGTTTGGAGGTAGCAACAAGGATAGTCTACTTGTTTTTTACATCACATGGTTTTTTTGTAAGCATTCTGTTCCATGGTTTCTTGAATCAATGGATGTAGAAGATAAGGATATAGAATACTGACTATTCTTTATACAATCAATGCAAAACAGACATTGTTATATATGTAACATTGCAAAATGAAAGCTTTTAAAAATTACACTTTATTTGTGTGGGTTGAAAGAGAAATGCCCTGGTGGTGTGTGTGTGTGTGTGTGTGTGTAGTTCAGAGGATGACAATGTTTGGAAGTCAGTTCTCTCCTTCAACCTGTGAGTCTCAGGGATTAATTAGCCTCAGGTCATTAGGTTTGGTGACAAATGCACTTAACCACTAAGCCATTTCACTCTTGGGCCACTTATAGTGAAAGCTTAATAGAAGAGTTAGTAGAGAAGCATAATTTCATCTGGAGGATTTGGAGAAGAATGCCACCCCACCCCCATTAACTCATATATTTAAATGTTTGGTTCCCGTTAGTGAAACAGTTTGAGGAGGATTAAGAGGCTCTTGTTTGAGGAGGTGTTTTAGTGAAGGCATCAAAAGCCCACAGCAGTCTCAGTCTTGTTTTCTCCCTCCCACCCCTGACACCACACAGCAAATTAGATGTGACTTCTCAACTACTTCTCCAGCAGCATGCCTGCTTGCCTGTCACCATGCTACTGACCATGATGATGGTAAATTAACTCTCTGAAATTATAAGCAAGCCCCAAAATCAAATGCTTTTTTAAAAAGTCACTTTGGTCATGGTGTCTCCTCACAGCAATAGAAAAGTATCTCAGACATCATGTATGTAAAAATATACATCTATCAAGGAGATATTTGGAGGAGAAATATCATAAATTTTTATCTGTGCTAAAGAACAAAAAAGAATACACTTTTTATTTCATAATGGTAAAAAATAAATACATAAAGAGATGACAAAAGTTCTGTGTGTCTGTACCTAATAATATGGCCTCAAAACAGATTAGTCAAAAACTAATAATTCTTCAAAAAAATGTATAAAGCTACACTTATGATAGATTATGTTATGTGTAAAAAAAAAATGAATCACCAAGTAAAAGCACTTGCTGCCCCAAATGACCTGAGATTTGATCACCAAAATGCTTGTAAGGTAGAAGAAAAGAATAGGCCACTCTGTAGGTGCTTGATGACAACCGTGTTCACATTTTGGCAGTTCAAGAAGAAGAAAAAGGGAAATGCTGTTCCTCAGATGACTTCCTTTTGTTATTTAGTCCAAGACCCCAACCCAAAAGATGGTACCTTCACCAAGCTTAATTCTTCCACAGGCACCCTCACAGACTCACCCAAACGTATGCCTTATTAATGCCCAAGGTGTTTTGTTTGTTTGAAGATTTATTGATACTTTATGTGTATAGATGTTGTATCTACATGTATAGCTATATGCATTCTGCCTAAGAATGTCAGAAGATTACATCAGATCCTCTGAAACTGGCATCACAGGTTGTTATGAGCTGCCATCTCAGTGCTAAGAATCAAACATTTGTCTTCTGGAAGAGCATTGAGTGTGTTGAAACCACTGAGCTCTCCAGACTATTGTTGTTTGTCTTCTTTTTTATGAGATATGGTTTCTCTGGGCAGTCTTAGATATCCTGGAACTAGCTCTGTAGACCAGGCTGGGCTCAAACTAGAGATCTGCCTGCTTCTTTTTTTTTTTTGAATTTTGCAAACTTGTTTTTATTTAAGTAATATTTTCCCAATTTATTATTTATACATGAATGTGAGACACACACACACATATCCACAGAGGTCAGAGTACAACTTTCAGGAGTTGGTTATCTCTTTCCACCATATAGGTTCCCACGATCGAAATCAGGTTGTGGGGCTTGATAGCAAGTATCTTTACCTGCTGGGCCATCTTGCCAACCCATTATCAATTTTATTCTTTTTATAAAAAATATATTTTATTTTTTAAAAGGGTATATGTGTGCATGCACATGAGTACAGGAGCCTGTAGAAGCCAGAGGATCCCCTGGAGCTGGGAGTACAGGCAATTTGAGCTGCCTATGTGGGAGAGATCTGCCTGCTTCTATCTCTAGAGTGCTGAGATTAAAGGCATGCACCACCACCCGGAGATTCTCAAGTCACTAGACACAAATGAAAAACCTTTACCTGCTGCACCATCTCACAGCTCCAAAGTGTTTTTTAATCCAATAAAGTTATCACTTAAAATTAACCACTGTTGCCTTGTATGGTAGGGAATGTCTAATCCCAGCACTGAGAAAATAGAGACAAGTAGATCTCTGTGAGTCCAAGGCCAGCCTGGTCTACATAGGAAGTTCCAGGCTATCCATGTTACATGGTAAGATCCTGTGTCAAAATAAATAAAACACAAAACAAACCCAAATTAACCATCACACTAAGAAGTAAAGAGCCACAGAAACATCTCCTTTTGTTTGAAAATCTGGGTTTTGTCTCTGGCCTTTGAAATAGTTTGAGTGATAAAGGTAAAAGGTTTTTTTTTCCCTTTTTTGAATTCTAAGAAGCCTCTAGTCTGATGTTTCTGGCCTATCCCGAAGGTCCAAACCTGTCTACAGCTTCTTAGTCCCAAATAATCACCTAAAGGCTTATGTTAATTACAAACTGTTTGGCCTACTACTCAGGCTCATTACCAACTAGCTCTTACAACTAATTCAACCCATTTTCATTAATCTATATATTACCATGTGGCTCCATGGCTTTACCTATGTTCCATTACATCTTGTCTCCTTGACAGCAGCTTGTAGCATCTCTTCACTCTACCTTTTTCTGTCTTTATCTCTGCTTGAATTTCCCACCTGCTTCCAAGATGCCTTGGCATAGGCCAAAACAGTTCCTTTATTACCCAATGGTAATAAAGCATACTCACACCATACAGAAAGACATCCCACATCAGAAGCCTTTGTCTATCCTACTCGAGTTAGTAATTGTTAGAAAGTCCTTAAAGATGACAGAGGTTCCCAAGTGAACTAAGCACATGATTTCAGAGGGCCCAGACTTTTAGTGTACCCCTTAAAGTCTGAGGAAGAGAGAAAGGCTGAGAGTAATTATAATTAGCTGTAGACAGTGACTGCATCAGTTAAGCCCATGAAATGACACCTCCTTAAACTCTAACTTGAGGAGCTTGGACAACTTTTAAATTGGTGATTATGTAGAGATACAGAAATGGGATATACCTAGATAGCTCTTGGAATTTCTGCTACCTCTAATTTAACCTGTTCATCCCATCCACTTGGCATTTCTGAGTTGAAGCCTCTGTAATAAACAGGTAAGCACAAGTAAAGTGTCCTCTTGAATGCTACAGTCCAATCTAGCACAGTAGCAAATTAGAGGAAGAAATTATAGAAGCATTCAGTCAGAGTCAACACAGGAAGCCTGGGCTTTGAGACATCTGACATGGAGTATATCTTAGTGTGACTGTATCCTGAGGCTATAGGATCATATATCACTTCTAGATAGACAGTGTCAGAATAGCAATAAACTGTGAGCAAGCCTATTGGTATCCACACAGAACTAGGAAATACCCTGCACATACATTTGGTGTCTGTCTTAGTTAGGGTTTCTATTGATGTGAAGAGACACAATTACTACAACAACTCTTATAAAGGAAAACATTTAATTGGGACTGGCATACAGGTTCAGAGGTTTAGTTCATCACTGTCATGGCAGGAAGCATGGCAGCACAACAGCAGACTTGGTTCTGGAGAGTTCTATATCAACAGGCAGCAAGAAGATAGAAAGACACTATGCATGGCTTGAGTATTAGAAACCTGAAAGCACACCCCTAGTGATCCACTTCTCCAACAAGGCCACACCACACCTACTCCAACAAGGCCACACTTACTCCAACAAGGCCACACTTCTTACTGTTGCTACTCCCTGTGACCAAGCATTCAAATCTATGAGCCTATGGGGAGTATTTTTATTTAAACCACCACAGTGGCAGAGGTGGAATACTTGAGAATATCACAACTGGCTTTCCTTAGTTTTTATGTTGTGAGATGATGTATGCAAGTTGATTGCAGGAGATGTGCTTAGTTTTGCATTCTCATTAAAGCACAGTACTAGTGACTTTTATCCTCAAGAAACTCAGAAGATACTAATAAATGAGCAAAGGAATCCTGGGTAGACACAGTAGACACTGCTTATACACTACCTCCTGGGACATTGAAGTAATAACTGATTCAAAGCACAAACAGGCTGGTGTCTGGATAAGCATCAAGTCCCCTATAAAGCAAAATGCTTATGAGAGACCCTAGGAATAGTTCAGTCTTTCCTCAAATGGAATGATACAGATGCAGTGCTTTCCTTCCTTGGGAAGGCCTCCTCTGTGGCCCGGCTAAACCTCCTCTGAAGTGTGGATTCTTTGGGTGCCCTCCCTTGTCTGCCTTTATTTTCAGAAACTTGCAGAAAATACAGTCTACATTGCACTTTCACACACACACACACACACACACACACACACACACACACACACACCATTTTCTAAATGAGCCATTGTCTTTAATCACCATGGAAAAGATATTATACAGTCTTGCTTAAGGGGGATTTTTTTTCTTGCCAAGAGATGAAAGATAAGGATAAAGATACTAAGGATTGTCTATTAAGATTCTGCTTTAGTAGAGATAAAATAATTTGGGGATAATTAACTAAATTGCATAGACACCAATGGGCCATGAATTCCCAGAGGAATAGCGTGAGATGCAGAGGACTAAGTGCTGAAAGAACAGATCGGAGTTTGGCAACAGTTACTTTTCGAGGTTTTTTGGGGATTAAATGGAAACAGTAGATCTAGGAGTGTCTGTCTTGCTACCCACTCAAGGATCCCAAGCTCAGTGCCAGCTCAGGCAATTTAATGAAACACTATCTCAAAATAAAAGATAAGGCTTGAAGATGGGTACTGACAGAAAGCTTGCCTGGCCTAGGGTCCTTGAACCACAAACAGGAAGCAGAGAGAGGTAACTAGAAATGGCAAAAGCCTCAGTGACATACTTCTCCATAAGGCTGCACCACCTAATCCTCCCCTAACAGCCACCAACTCGAGGTCAAGCATTCAAGTGCGCAAGACTTATGTGGTATCTCATTCAGACTGCTACATTCCATTCACTGGTTCCCATCCATTGTCTTGTGGCCATGTGACAATAAAAATGCATTTAGTCCTACTTTTCAAAAGTTCCACAGTCTTCACAGCCTCAACAATGTTTGCAAATCTAATAATGTCTCTTCTGAGACTCAAGGAGATAACTGTAAAATCAAAAGCAGATCACATACTTTCACCATACAATGGCAAATAATATACATTATCATTCCAAAGAGGAAGGATTTAGACAAAACCAGAAAATACTGGACCAAAGCAAGGCCAAAACCCAGCAAGACAAATTCCAAATCCTGTAGCTCCACATCTGATATCAAAGATGGCTCTGCTTTGTTGCCTGCAAGATACAATCCTCTCTTTCATGGGTTGATTCTAATCCTTGTGTGCCAATGGGTCTTGGCAGATGTCTCCTGGCTCTGGAACATTTTTACAGCTTCAAACAATGGCCTTTTAAGGCCTCCAGGCAGGACTTCACAGCCACATACCAGGACTCGGTGACTCCCCACAACCACAAAGAAAGGTTATATAACCCCTTTACTTGTATATCCTTCCTAACTCTAAAGGTAGCAAATGCTACCAACTTGGGGTGAACCCTGGCCCCTTTGAATTATATTTGTAGCAGCTTTTATTTGTTGTTCCTTTCTACAAGCAGAAAATTTCTTAGGCCTTTTTCTTAGCTTTGGTTACTTCTTGCCCTGAGAGCCCCATTCAATAATGGTGATAATCTCATTAACAATTCTAGCCTCTCTTTCAGCACAAACCTTGCCTGTAACATTAAGCTTCCCAGTATTCTTTTCCTTTCCAACTACATTTTGTATTTCTTTCTGCTCCTTTTCACCATAGACCTGCCTAGGTGTGATTATTAATAACCACACAACAGAGCCAATATTAGGCTGTCTTGAAATCTCTATCAAGGAGATGTGTCCATTACCTTTTAAATTAGCCTTAGGCAAATTCTTAGGACAAAATATCACAAGAAATGGTCTCTAGCCTAATTGTTAATATTGTCCCCTAAAGCTTTTTGAGCTAGAACTTCACAGCCCATGTTGCTGTCAGCACAGCTGTGTTCTAAGTTTTTACTAGGATGGCCATTGGACTCTGCTTATAGCATTCAGCTATTTTTCCTGTCCAGTGTCCCAAAGACTTCCACATTCTTTTAAAAACAAACCTGGTTAGGTTCTTCACAGCAATAGCCCATGTCCTGGTACCAACTTCTATTTTGTTTACTTTCTATTGCTGTGACACAACACCATAGCCCAGGAAACTTATATAGGAAAGAGTTCATCTGGGACTTACGGTTCCAGAGGCTGAGAGTCCTTGATGGAGTAGAGGTACGACTCAGAGGAAGCTAGAGTAGCAGCTCCATCTTAAACCACAAACAGCAAGTAGACAGAGCTCAAATCTGTTGAAATCTCAAAGCCTGTCCCTCAGTGACATACTTCCTTCAATAAGGCCACACCTCTAAATCATCTCAAAGAGCTACCAACTGGGAACCAAGTACTTACATGCCTGAGTCTCATGGAGGGACATCTCCTTCAAATCACCATATAATACAAATGACAGAGAGGGGAAGTGTGCCAGAAAACTCACATTAAGGGGCCTAGAGAGATGGCTCAGAGGTTAAAGGCTCAGTGATTAGAATAGTTAAATTCTATTGCTCTTCTAGAAGACACAAGTTCAATTCCCAGTACCCAGGTCAGATGGCTCACAACTTAGCATGAGATAAGTTGCTGCTGTTTCTGTGTTTTCTATAACTAAGCCAAAGGACTGGCAAAGGCAATGTGATATCTTAACAGCGTCCTGTGGCATCATGGGAATCACTGTGCTCACCTATTAAAAATGGATGTGTGTATGCATTTGTATTTTGTGAAGTGAGAAAGGTGCATTCTTTTTTATTTTTATTTTTTTTAAGATTTATTTAATTTTATATTGTGTTTTGCCTGCATGCATGTCTGTACCACAAGAGTGCCTGGTTCCTGCAAAGGCAGAAAGGGTGTTTGATCCCCTGGAACTGGAGTTAAGAGATGGCTGTGAACTGCCATATAGGTGCTGGAAGCTGAGCCTGGGTCCTCTAAAAAAGCAGTGAGTGCTCTTAAGTCTTGAACCACCTCTCTGCCCCTTGGTGAGCAGTTTTAAATGGGGATCCTTTGGCAGAGTTCTATGGTCCAGACCTGCCACCTGATTTTTATTTTTATTTTTATTTTTTATTTTTTTTTGGTGCTGTGGGTGGGGAGAGACAATGCAGGTATGCTCTGAATGCACTGTCTTGGGGAGAGACCAGTTCCTTATACCATGCCCTATGTATGAAAGCCTGGGGGCTGGAGAGATGGTTCAACCGTTAAGAGCACTGGCTGCTCTTAGAGAGGTCCTGGGTTTAATTCCCAGCAACCACAAGGTGACTTACAACCATCTATGATGATGTCTGGTGCCCTCTTCTAGACTGCAAGGACACATCCAGGCAGAGCACTGTATACATAATAAATCTAAAAAAATAAATGAATAAGAAGCCTAAAATTGTGGCGGATTAAATAATCCTCATTGCTGTTTCTGAATGGAATTCAGATCTTCATACACACCGCTGGTAAACAAATCCTGCCCTGCCCCAAGGTTCAAGCTGAGAAGAGACCAAACACCACAAAGTTGGCTGCCTCACCTTCTTTCAGTCTCTAAAGCTCTCCATGTGTGCCATCAGTACAAGGCACCTGTGCCCAATAGTGCTTCCTAGGTGCCTCCCATCAGGGTCTTCTTGGCCGCAGTGGCGAAGCAGCTCCTCAGGGCCTCGAACTCACACATGCAAAGGTCCTTGCTCAGGTGGCCTCCAGGGGCGGTGGAGGCCTGCACGCACCTGCTGTACGCCGAAGTCTCAGCCCGGCAGGCCGACAGATGCTCGGGGGAAGGCTCAGAGACGGTTCCGCTTGCGCCCCCACACAGCTCCATTGGCAGACATGAGTGTTTCTCCCAGGCCCTGTGGGCGCTGCCATATTGGGTCCCGAAAGGTGCATTCTTAAAAGTCTGCACACTTTGAGTCTGATCCATGCCCTAAATTTGCAGTGAGCATGGGGAAACTACTGACCCTATGTGGAACTAATTCAGTTTTCCATAGGTATAGCAGGACACTTAGTTGGTTTTCTTCATGGGGGCCTTTATATTCTGGTTTCTGTTATGTGACTAATTGTGGGGTAAGTTTATTGCTTCTGGTTACAATTGAGTCATTCATTTTTTTTTTTTTTTTTTTTTTTTTAAGCAATATTCACTCAATACTTAGCACCTACCAGTTACTGTACTGGGCCCCAGAATGAAGAAATAAGACCCTCCACTTCAGAGGAGACTAAAACAAAAGAAAACATGCCGTGGAATAATACTTCTATACACTGTGTAAATTACACTGTGAACAGTTTAATAAAGAAGCTGACTGGCCAATTGTAGGTGAAAGTTTCTGTCTCTCCAGCAACTCCCAAATACTCAGCAGCTACTTCCCACATAACTACACAGAGACACATGTTAATTATAACTGCTTGGCCAGAAGGGCAAGCTTATTACTAACTAACTCTTACACTTAAATTAACCTATAATTCTTATCAATGTTTAGTCATAAGGCTTGGTACCTTTTCTTAGTATGGCATTCTTCTCTTGCTCTTTCTCCTCACCCCACCCTTCTCCTTCCCAGTATTCTCAGTTTGACTCTCCTTATCACTGTAAAAACCCGCCATGAGATATGTTTTAAGTGGGGTTTATTTTGTGAAAATCACTTACAAAACAGAGAAGGTTTTAAGAGAAAAATGAAGGGATAAGGTTGCAGTGCGCCAGAGTGTTTCTAAGGAAAACTCCTCATCCCCACGGGGTAAGTCCGAACTCCTGCACCGCTGCTCCGAACTGCGCACCCCCGGAAGCCGCATCATCCATCCGAAAACCTGCGCAACTGGTCGGGAACTCTCTCTCGAGAATGCTGGCTTCCTGTCCTCTCCCTCGGAGGTCTACTTCTGGAATCCTTTCCAGTTAACCACACCCTACTCGTCTCCAGTCCTCTGACGTGATCGTTTACAAGTATAGTTCCTGATTTCCTGCTACATCTCCTGCCAACCTTATTCTGTTCAGCTATTAGTCAAAATTCTTGTTAATTAAACCAATCACAGAGACAAATTTTCACAGTGTACAAAGGGTTTATTCAAAGAATTAGCTGGATAGGATAAGGTTTGGGTGGGAGGGAAACAACTGGGAAGAAGGACAGAGAGAGAGGAGTCACTAGTGAGAAACAGAAAGGAAACAAGGAGTACAGATGAAAGAGACGTAACCCATGTGGCAGAATGTAGATTAATATAAATGGGATAATTTAAGTTGTAAGAACTAGTTAGTAAAAATAGCTGGGCATTTATAATTCATACCAAGCCTCTTTGTGGTTATTTGGAAGCAGCTGTTGAGACACAGAAAAACTCTGCCTCCAAGAACATGTAATACAATTACAGTTACATGGACACTCAGATTCTTAACATGGAGAGAAAGATTTCTACTAGGTCTCTGGAGAATTTTCAGAAGTAAGGAGATGTTTTCTATTTATTCTGAAATAATAATTAGTTGCCTACTATAGCTTTATATTTAGGTTAATTAAATAGAATATCAAACTTCAGGGCTGTGAATGGGGCTCAGTTGGTAGAGTGCTTTCCTAACATGCATGAAGCATTGAATTAGAAAACCCAGCCTCAGGGACTGGAGAGATGGCTCAGAGGTTAAGAGCACTGACTGTTTTTCCAGAGGTCCTGTGTTCAATTCCCAGCAACCACATGGTGGCTCACAACCATCTATGATAACATCTGGTACCCTCTTCTGTATACTATATACTTAATAAATAAGTTTTAAAAAAAGAAAACCCAACCTCATATAAACTGGGTTGATGCCATAAACCTGCAATCCTAGCACACAGGAGGTAGAGGCTGAATGATGAGAAGATTGTGGTTATCTTTGATCTTATATGTTTCAGTTCATCCTGAGATACATGAAGACCTTGTCTGAAAATCAAATCAATAATGGTGTGATTTCTCATATCAAGAAAATCTCAGCAATGCAGTGGAGCCAGGAGGATTGGCATGAGTTCCAGTCCAGTCATTATTATTCAGTGAGTTCCAGGCCAGTCTGGGCTAGGGTGGGAGACCTTCCGTGTCTGAGAAAAAATTCACAAAGTGTCACTTGCATGTTTCACATGACATGTATAGCTGGAGGTTACTTTATTAGACAACAGAGACTTAGAATATGTCTTTGTTTCATCAAAGTTTTGTCAAAAAATACCATGAAATATCTTATTGTGGCAATGGCTACATAGATGTTAGCTTTCTGCAAATAAAATTTATTAAAAAAAAATTAGTCTCTAGGAGCTCACTATATAACAGAAGGCTAAGGGCCATCTTGAAAGAAGCCAGATGTGACATTTTATGCCTATAATCACAGCATGGGGAAGTTGAAGCAGGAGGATCACGAGTTCAAGACCAGCTTGGCTACACAGCAAGTGAGACTCCCAAAAAAGGAGAAATGTCTGGTGAGATAGATCAGTAGGTAAAGTGCTTGAAGCAAAAGCATTTGTACTTGTGTTCAGACCTATAACACCTATGTATAAGTCAGGTGTGGAGGTGATTTGTAATGGTAGTACTCAGGGGAGCGAGGGTTGGAGACAGGCAGATCTTGCGTCTTAATAACTAAACAGTTTAGCTAACCCATAAGCTACAGGTTCAGTAAGAGAGCTTGTTTCAAAAAAATAAAAATAAATAAGGGGAGAAAAATAGAGGACATCTGACGTTGACCCCTAACTTCCATACATTTGCATGTTATCATACATACATATCCACCTAGGCAAACACATACATATCATATGTATACTTGTTTACAATACACATATTACACACAGATGCACTTATATGCATATCACGTACACATTTACACACAAGCTTAGAGCACTGTGGGAGCTGGGGGCCAGATAGAGCTCAAAAACATTCTCTTCAACTGGAGCCACAGGACTAGGGTTTACTGGAGTAGGGAAGATATTTATAGCATGTATGGGACTCTAGTTCAATTGTTAGTACCAAACACATTTCAGATCTGACTGGGAGGGCACTAAACAAATTGTAGTTTAACTAATAGAAACAGTTTCTTTCATTGACTCAGTAAAGGCAAGCATAGCATCCCTAACTTGTTGAACAGAGTTCTCACTGATATTCAGTCTCTCTTTGTTAGTGGACTTTAAAGATCTATTCAGGACAAAGCCTGTGCAGGTTACCAGTATCTGGGGGAGACAGAGAAGCCTGATGCCCATCCCTCTGTGGCAAGAAGCACTGTAGTCTTCCCTGACCAGTACTCACTGCAACTCACAAGACTCTATGTACTTCTTTTAATCCACAAACTGTCCAGGAATTTATTGACTTGATTATCCTTCCTTGCCTAAGTCCATTGTTATTTTATATATTTAAATGAAGGGGATGATAATTTTAAGTATTCTCTGGAATTTTGAGATAACCTCCCCAATAGCCTTTGACTTTTTACAGCCATCTTCTGATTTTAGACACCCTGAGATCTGCCCTTTACACTGAAGCCCATGAATTTAGATTTATCATATATCTCTGATTCTCTATGTTTTAAGAAGTTTACATGTGTCAACTTTTGAAGAACAGGAATTAAGACTCAAGTTCATAAACTTGCTACATGATTTTGCCAAAATTAGTGCCTAGGTCTGAGCCTCCGATTCAATAAGAATGGTAACAGACTTGTATCATGGCTGTTTTGAGGAAGCATTAAGAGATGCAGAACATCTAGGTTGTTTCCAGGTTCTTGCTATTATGAATAATGCTGCTATGAACATAGTTGAGCTAAGGGTTAGGGTTAGGGTTGACTTTGGAATGCGAATGTGCATCTTTAGGGTATTTGCCCAGTAGTGGTACTGCTGGATCCTTGGGGAAATTTATTTCCAGTTTTCTGAGAGACCACCATACTCATTTAGTAAACTTAATTTTTATTTTATATGAATTTTTTTTGTGTTTTGCCTGCATGTATAGCTGTGTAAGGGTGTCAGATCTTGGAATTATTGTGAGGGTGCAATGCACTTCATTCAGCATTTGGAGCATTCAAAGAGGTCAAGCCCTGGTAGTTAATTTCAGCTGTTCATGAAATTTTTAGTTGAAGGGGACTTGGTGCTGTAATGCAATGCATTTAGTACAGCAGTAAAAATAAAACAATATAAAATACAAGAGCCCAGAAATTTAAATGGCAAATCGTGCTAATTAGTTGTGTTTTTTCATTTTTTCTTCTTCTTCTTCTTCTTTTTTTTTTTTTTTTTAATTTGACACCAGCCTTAGTCAATTGAGAAGCAATAATGTCAATTGAGGAACGACTCCATCAGATTGATCAGATTGGACTGTAGGCAAGTCTCTTGAGCACTTTTTTGACTAACGATAGATGTGGGAAAGCTTAGCTCACTGTGGGTGGTACCATCTGTAGGGAGCCGCTGGCCCTGAGATGTATAAGAAAGCAAAATAAGCAATTCAGTAAATATCTTTCTTCTATTGTCTTTGCTTGATTTTCTGTTCTGATTTGCTTCAATCACAGACTGTGATATAGAAGTGTAAGCTAAATAAATCTTTTCTGTCACCAAGTTGGGTCATAATTTTTATCTCAGCAACAGAAAACAAACAAGGACCCAAGCAAGATTAATATTATATCATGTTGATGCTTTCCAAACAGTTTATATTCTGTTCCTCATAGCGACATGTTTCTCATCCCCTTTCTTACTGTTTAATTTAATTTTAAGTTAACATAATAATTGTATACCTAAAGGTGGTATTTTAGTACATGTACATAAGTTATACTAATCAAATCAGGACAGAGAGCATTTTCAATTTCTTATTTCTTTATAAGCCTGTGTGTGATTATTTGAGGCTAAGTGGGGCTGAGTGTGGGTCAGAACCTTGGGGCCAGACCAGAAAGTCCAGGCCAGAAGCCTATTACAACAAATGGTGCCCAATGTGGGTGATATATGCCCACATAAAGTTTGAGAAAGATTAAAAAACAGTGTCTAGAGCACAGAATCAGAGCCAAAAACAGCTTCGAGGAGTTGTTTCTCTCACAGGAGCCCTGATACAGAGATGCCCTGATAAAGTGTGTAGGCTTGTGCTACAAAATAGTGGGGTTTTGAAGTGTAGCTAAGCTGCACCAAGGCCAGTTTTTGAAGCCTCAGAGAAGACTCAGTATAAGAAATAAGCTGCATATGATGGATATAAGGTTTGTGCAGCAGATGGCAGTGCTTTATTTGCTGACTATATAGACTCTAAAATTCCCCAGAGTGGTAATTCTGGGTCCTACCTGCACCTCTCCTAAAAAAAGGTAAATTCTATGAAGCTAGACTAAGAGCTGGGTGGAGCCAGCCAGCCACTCTAGCTCAGCCTTTACTCCTAATGAGCCACAGTTTGGCAGATTAAGGGTGTGGTCAGAAACAAAGAAATAGAGACAGCTAGGTGGAGTCAGCTACCCTAGCCAAGCAAAGATGTGGTCAGAAAAAAGATAAGAAATAAGAGTAAATCAGTAAAGACAGATTCAAAAACAAAAAAGTACATGGTTTAGAGTGTGTTTTAAAATATATATAGGCTTAAGAGAGAAAATAAAAAAGGAAAAAGGATAAAGTTCTTAAAAAGAAAAATAGACTGGCTGGAGAGATGGCTCAGAGGTTAAGAGCACTGACTGCTGTTCCAGAGGCCCTGAGTTCAATTTCCAGCAACCACATGGAGACTCACAACATCTATAATGACAACTGATACCCTCTTCTGCATACTATATACATAATAAATAAATCTTAAAAAAGAATTAGAGTAAAAAAAATAGTAATAAGCCATGTAAAAATGGAAAATAAAAAGAATGTCTGGATACTGTATGTTATTGTCTTGTCTTTAAGTTTTTTGACTATAAATGAAGTAGTTAAATCTGCTAAAAGACATTTGATTACAAATGCTGATGAACTAATCCAATGTATATATTATACAAATGAGTTGACTTTAAAACTGAAATCAAAAGGCATGCTACTTTGGAGAAGAGGTTTTCTTTTTATTTCTACCGAAAATGAGAAACTGTGGATTTATTCCCAGTTAAAGAAAATAAAGTTTGATCTAGGAAGATTCCCTGAAAAGTCTCCAATAGAAATGGATGGCCCAGATTATCCAGTTTTTCAGAGCACCTCTGTTGAAGTTTCCTCTGGAGCTTTGCATCCAAAACAATTTCAAAAAGACTGGCTGAGATTACTCAGCCTTAGAGACTACTCCACTAAAGACTTATCTATAATCCTCAATTTTTCTTTGGCTCCCCATGGGATTGCCAGCACCCCCATTCAACAGAAAGTATCCTAGAGAATTATGCCCACATTCCCAAAAAGTACATTATGGATGTTTGTGTTTGTTTACTTTTTGGTTATAAGTTGTTATAGATAATGAGGAAAAAGGGGATATTAAATTTGGGGTTCTTATTTTAAAAAGAGAAAAAGGGGAAATGTAGTGGGATTATGTGTTATATTGTAAATAATTGTCTCCCCTACGGGTTTAATAAAAACACTGATCGGCTGAAGGCAGACAGGGAGTGTGAGTGGGGCTACCAGGCTAAGAAAATGCAGGGAACATCTCAGAGCAGAGACTGATGCCACAGAGTCACCGGAGCTTCCAGGAGACGCAGAGGAAAGAAGTTGAAATGATGCTCTGAGAAAAGGTACTGAGCTGCATGGCTGAACAAGATGGGGTGAGTTAAGATAAAGGAGTTAGCAAATTATATGCCTGGGTCCTAGGCCAATCAGCATAAAATAATATAAGCCTGTGTGTGATTATTTGAGGCTATGTGGGGCTGAGTGTGGGTCAGAAACTTGGGGCCAGACCAGAAAGTCCAGGCCAGAAGCCTATTACAACATTGAGTTTCTTTCTTTGGGTTCTTCTCAAATATATTATAAGTCACTGTGGACTATTATTCACCCTGCTCTTATCATCATATCATTAGAGAGACTTCTTACCTCTACTAACTCCTCAGGTCTAAAAGGGCAAGATCCTGTCTCTACCAAGTCTCAGATTGAATGGGCTGAGATCTTGTCTCCATTCACTTTATATTTCTGTCTCCATATCCCTGGTGCTGGGATAATTATTTAGCCCCACCGTCATGACATATTACAGCATAATAGGAACACATGATGGAGTTCCTGTTCATCTCCTGGCAGCCAAGAAGGAAATACTTAGGAAGAAGGGAAAAATCAGAATCCTCTTATCATCTTCAAGTGCATGCCTCTAATGACTTGCCTTCCTTAAAGTAGTCCCTATCCTTAAAGCCTGCATCATTTCCTAATAGGGACATAAAGGGGATATGGTGGTGGTTTCTGTCACTCAGTTTGATCTACAGAGTTGATTTGGCTAGTTAGGTTGGTGCCCCCTTCCTTTCTCATTGCTTCCTGTGTGTCTTTCCAGAAGTTTCAGACTCTACTGAAGATGACAGCCTTCCCTGATGGAGGAGAACTACTCTTCCATCAAGGACTTGTAAGAAGTTGGACTCCCCTGCTAGAACATTACAAATTCTCATGGTCAGCCATCTCCTCATAGCATCACAGGCTTGTGACCAGTCTTTGATATGTGGAACTTAGAATCCAAACTGTAGTGTTGCTCATCTGTATCAGGGGCAGTGTCAATCATCCTAGTCTACTTACTAGTGTCAGGAAGAAAAAAATAGACTAATATGAAGAACAATGTGAATGTTTTAATTTGTAAAAAGTTATTCTTGTCAATAATCACAAATGTACTGTCTTGAGCTGCTACAACTTCAGAGGATTTCTGCCAAACCAAAAGCATCTGGACATAAACCATTTCCAGCCATGCAGAGTGCCCTCATCCAAAGAAGTAATAATGCAGTCTTTGTGACTGAACGGCTGTTGTCAAGGAGATAGATCTAGATAGCCCAAACAGCTGATGGGAGTGATGTCATTTTTGGGCTTGGCAGAAAGAAAAACTATAATGAGAAAAACAGGGCAATGGCCTCTCTGTCTCTAACCATGAATATGCTACAGTAGCAGGAAAAACAACTTCCGATATAGTTTTTCCTGTGTATAATTGATTCTATTTTCAGGTTCACCAAAGGTTAAGATCATGGTCCACAAACATGGTTTTACTGAATAGGACAAAGGATTAATCCTAATGCAAACTTCCTATAAGTTCTTTATAGTTATTTACTCCATTTTGTATGTGGGAAAGCCAAAGTACTGAAAGGGGAAGAGGTCACAGAATAAATTGTAGTTAGAATCTAGGCATCCACAATTCTAGTCCAGAAATCCTATCACAGCCACCTTGAGACATTTGCTTAAAGAATAGTCTGGTAATTACAGCATTTAAGTACTGTGCTTTCTATACTAGACTATAAATGTCTTTCTTTAATTTCTGTTTTTTATTTTTATATTTCATACCTGTATGCAGTTTGTTATGATCCTATTCATCACCTCCTATTATATTCTCTTGTCCCCTTGTACTCCTGATGACTCCTTTGTTTTTTTCTAACTACTCTCTCTTCTATTATGTCCTTTCTCTCCCCACTGAATTTAATTAGGATTGCATGTATGAGCTTGGTAGGGGTTAGTCACTGGAATATGTGCAACTTACCACCTAAGATAATGACACCTCCTACTCCAGTGATCACAGATCTTATATCTAAATTGTAAGTTCTAAGATGGAAAAAGAATTGAATGCTTGGTGAATATGGCTTGTCTGAACCATTCAGGGCTTTGGAGTTCAGAGGCATCTGAGCTCAAATCACAGCTCAGACTCTTGCCAGTTTGTACAGAAAGAATGTTTGAGGTCACAGGGGCATAAGAGTAAGTATGAACATGTGGACATATAGAATTACTATTGACAGAATTCCTAAAGCTATCTAAGATCATCTTTAAAGGGCATAAGAGTAAGTATGAACATGTGGACATATAGAATTACTATTGACAGAATTCCTAAAGCTATCTAAGATCATCTTAAAAAAAAAACCTTATAGGATAGGTACAAGACCATTCTCTCAGATTGAGCATTTGAGCTTGTCAGTCAAGGACACTCATTTGTTTTCCCAGGACCAGGGAATGAAATATAGCACCTAGAGGATGTACTCTACAGATCTGGAGCTCGTGTGTTCAGCACAAAGAGCTTTCTAAGTGCAGAGTGCCCAGCCAAAAAAACCCAGCAGGATGATCTGCTTTACTGCTAAGGACCACTATTCCACATCCAAACAACCTCTCCCACTTTCTCCCTCGTCTCCATTCTTCTCCCTGATCTCCCCCACTTCCTATTTCTCTCACTCCTGTGTAAATTTATTAAAGAAAAGTGAGGAAAAACTAAGAGTGGGAGGGGAATCGAAGGGAAGAATAGCTGAAATTCCAATTTTGTCAGAACCATTATTTGAAAGGGCACATAGTAGTTCTCAGAATATCTTTATTCTGTCCAAGAAGGTTAAAACGTGGTTCCAGAGAACACAGATCTTGATGCCAGGAGCTAAGGATGGTATCAGTGGATAGTAAACTTGTATATCACTTTGGGCAAGACATTTCTTCTGTGGGTCTCTGTTTACTGATTGTTAGTACCTGCATCCTGATGGTAACAGAATCTACTGAAAGCTTTGACATAAAGTATGAGTGTGACCTCTTTATAGGTATGAAACTTCAAACTCAACAAGTAATTTACGGTTTTATACTAGCGCTCCACAGGTGGTATTTTTCTAAATCGAGGCAGAACTCAATGATCTGAATTTCAATATAATGCAGAAGCCTTCTGGATAAAAAACAAACAAACAAAAAAACCCCAAGGCGCGAGTGTGGAGTCATGATTACAGAACAGCAAACAGAATTAGAAACTGCATTGTCCCTCCTCCCGCTTAAATTAACTGACCAGGGCCGACTTTCACCCTCAACAAATATGGCCTCTGCCCTGGCTTCGGCCCCAGTGCTCTCACACACAAAAAATGGCTGCCTGCGCTCTTTTCTTAGTATAACAGGTTCAAGCGCGAAGGTTCTGCCCTTAGTTAAGATGGCGCCCACTGATACTTTATCTGCCCGGTTCCAGACCTGTGCAGAGCGGCTTCACCGCGAGTGCCTAGTGACCCCGCCTTGTTTCCGTAGGAAGAAGCGATGGGAAGATGGCGGCGGCTGCGGTTTGAATTCCAGCGGCGCCGCTAGACTGAGAACAAGAGCTGGGTTGGAAGGGGCGGGACCTGGCCAACAGCTTGGGGAACTAGTGGCGCCGCCGCCCCAGACACCGGTGCCACCATCTCTGTGTTCGTGATGGACTCGTGGGTGGAAGAGGACGTCACCCTTCCTGGGACCCTCAGCGGCTGCAGGTGTGTCCCTGGCTTTGGGGTTCGTGGTAACTGAATTGGGGTTCCTATTGATGGTAATTCTCTCCATGAGGCCTTCAGTTTGACTGAGGATGTTTCCTGCTGCTGCGTTTGTGTGGGCACCTGGGGCTGTTCAGCCAGCTTCACATTCGTCTGTTATTCTGGAACGTACTTTGAGAGAATGTGTAGGATAGATAAGAGACTTTTTGAAAGAGTGAGAGGAAGTAGGACCAATTGGAATTTCTATTACTAGGGGACTAGTTGGGACCAGGACCCTGGGGCATTTGGTGATTCATTGTTGTTTGAAGGTTTGCATTCATTATGAGAAGTGAGCCTTGGCTGGAGATGGATAGAATTGGATTCAAGTCCAGCTGAGATACAATGGTGCTGAAAAGGATGATCTGTGTTATCATCACTATCACTACATTAGGCTGTATCTTCTATCCAAAGCCCCTGGAACTAGAAATTAGATTACTTGGACATTTGGAATGGGTTATTGGCGTTGGCATGAGAACTAAACTAGCCAGTGTCTAACTCAGTGGATCTGCTAATCCTCTCCTTTCCTTCTCTCCCAGCCTTGACAGGACAGATGCTGCATTCATTTCTGATAATTCACCTCTTAACCGCTCTAGGCTCTTCAGGCGACTTGCCATCTTCAGGATGAAGTTCTGTAATGTGGTTTCCAAATTTCGTCATAGCCTGCTGCATCTGCCTCTCCAGCCTCCCCTCTCTCTCTGGTTCCCAAACCTGTCTCTTGCCCAAGCTCTGAGTCAGGAATGATCCTGCTGTGTTGTTCCTACACCTTTGCCTTATTAACATCCCTGTTTCACTGCTAGGAAACCCTTACAGATATTCCTACCCTGGCCGGGGCCATCTGTCCGGTTCCAGGTGCCCTTGCCTGTCTCTGTCTGAGCCTTGTTGACCAGCACTGTCCAATAGAAATACGACATGGTGTATATTTAGTTGAAAACTGTCTTGTAAACCAGGCATAGTGATGCTCACCTTCAATCCTAGCACTCTGGAGGCAATGGCACGTGGATCTCAGAGTTCAAGGCCAGCCTGGTCTACAGAGCAAGTTCCAGAACAGTTTAAAGAAACCCTGTCTTTAAAAAATAAAACAACAACAAAAGTCACAATTAAAAAAAAAAAAAAGTATAAAGGGAAACAAGTGAAAAAGAAAAAAAAAAAAAAGAAAATAAAAAGGGAAACAAATGAAATTCCTTTGTGGTGCTGGAGGCTAAATGCACCACAGAGTAGCAGTACTATTGGAAGCAGCTGAATTAATAACATACTTCATTTAGCTTAGTATTTCCATATATAATTCTAGCAAAATCTATACTAAAACTTTTTCATGGAATATTTTACAGTTTTTAGCCTTAATCTTTGACGTTCTGTGTTAATTTTTACATTTAAATGTCTTTTCATTTTGGACAAACTGTATTTCAAGTTATAGCTAATGGCTTGTGTATTGGACAGTGCAGGTGTTGGTTGTTAACATATAGTCACCAGATGAGATGGAGACCTATTTTAGAACAGGAACTATTTTGTTCATCTTTGTAACCCCACTGCCTAGCCTAGTGTCTGGTACACAATAGGAGCAGAGTGGCATCTATCAAAGCACTGAGAGATAACTGGTTCTCTGAGGGGCTGCTTTTGTCCCTCTTTTACCTGTGGGAACCCTGAAGCTCAGAGAGCTGAAACAGATGGTATGGGGTCACATAGAAAGTCTATGATAAATCAGTACTGAAATCTAAGCTTTCTGACTCCAAAGCCTGATCTGCCTTCTGACTAGTCTGAATTATCAAACCGAGTATTTAGCAGCTTTTGCACGCTCTTGGCACAGAATCAGCTCTTTAATAGTATCAGAATATTCTTGGAGGAATGGGTCTTCGTTAGGTATAAAATCATACCTTTTCACTTTAATACAGCACTGAGCACACTTTTCCTGGTAATTTTCACGCCCCATGTTTACAGCTTAAACTGTAAACTGAGCCCAGTTTGTTTGTGAACTTTTGTTTTGTAGTTCATTATTTGCACTGAACCTAATCCTTGTTCATGTTTCATTTTTATCCCCATGTAATTTGTACCCAGGGATCCTGCCTCAGT
Organism: Sigmodon hispidus; assembly: GCA_004025045.1. NCBI lineage: Eukaryota > Metazoa > Chordata > Mammalia > Rodentia > Cricetidae > Sigmodon > Sigmodon hispidus. The sequence goes on along the minus strand of PVIH01008401.1, from coordinate 42,226 downwards.
TTTACATCTTTTTTTTTTTTTTTTTTTTTTAATAGAAAGACCCTGTGGTTGGCATTCATTAAGAAAGCACAGATGACAATATAAACCCTCATTCAGCCACTTACTAGTTATGCTGCTTTGAATAAGTCACTTCCCTTCTAAGCCTTGGTTTCTCTTTGTTCATAAACTTACTTTATTGATGGCTGTGCAGATGAAGTAAGAGTGTACATATTAAGCACCTGGCACCTACTGGAGAAAATGTGAACTCAGCCTGTATTCTTAACTCATACCACCATGCACACTGTTGGCTATGCAGGTTCATCACTGCAGCCCTCAGTTCATCTCTTTGTTTATGTGCCAAGAGTCTGTCTATACTCAGCTGTGAGTGTTCTGAGGCCTGGGCTCAGGCTTTTTGAATTACAGTTGCTCTAGCACATGGCCATTAAGTGCTTGCTGCCCAGTTAGGAGCAAACTAGAAGGAAATGTTTAGCCATAAGCACAGTTTGATTTGTAGCACCATTATGGATGCCAGGAGAAAGGGTCTGAGAAGAGGTTGTGAAGATGAAATCAGATGAGGGCTTGATGGTAGTGAGAGGGCTAGTGTGAATCCAGGGTATTTTTGAGCCATGAGACTTGCAGAGAACCGTGGTTTCTTAGTAAAGGACCCAAGTTTGATCCCCAGGACCCACATACAAAATGCTGGCCATGGTGATGTGTGCTAGAGGCTGAGATCAGAAGATCCCTGGGTGGCAAAGTAGCCAGTTTAGCTGAAAATGCAAACCCCAGGCTCAAGAAAAAAAGAACCTGTTTCAGACAAACAGAATAACCAAAGCAAACAGTCCCTGAGGAATGACCCTCTGGGTTAACCTCTCATCTCCAGCTGTATCTGCACACTCTTGTACATACACTCACAGACAAGTGCACATCCATGAAGATGTAGTTTTTATACTGTAAAGCTTACCCATTTAAAGTAAACTATCGAATGTAAATGGTGTATCAACACCACCATAATCCAAGTTTAGAATATTTTCATTATTTGGAAAGAAATCTGTGTCCCTTAGCAATCCTTTCTCATTTTTCTATTGTTACCCCGTCTGCATGTCAGGCCTCTTTGCCCACAATCCTTATTTTTACACAACAGCATTGTCTATTTACATATAAGTTATCTTAGAGTACACATTCTTTTGTGAGATCCACATTGTAGCATTCATCACTACGTTTTCCCCTTCTGTGTCAAGTAATAGTCTGTTGTTGTATCTATGTGGCATGTTTTATTTATGTCAGTAGATGTTGTTCCTTTTTGTTGTTATTGTTCACTATGAACATTGTTATGAAACCTGTATTTGGATATGAGCTTTGTGAGGATTTATGAGTTTTCACTGATCTTGCGTTCTACCCAGAAGTAGAAGTGCCAGGCTGGATGGGAACTCTGTTGTTATTTGAGGGTCTGCTAAACACAAAACACAGTTTCAGAGATGGGGCACCATTTCAACATCATCTTGCAGGCTCTGGCTTTTGTGTGTCACTGACAGTTTTCATTGACTTTGTGACTCAAGTCATCATTGCAGGTGATATATGTCACTCGCTGTAGAATTTCCCTTAATGCCTGATGATAGCGTCTTTTTATGTGCTTCTTAACCATTTTTGTGTTTTCTTTGGTGACATGTCTTTTTTGCCCAGTTTAAAAAATGTAAATTATTTTAGCCCACTGATTTTATTTCTTCATATCTGCTCTAGAGGCATCCTCATACATGTACACAATGGACTAGTGTACAGATATTCATATAGCATGGTTTTTAAAAGAACTGCTTGGAAACAAGTTGAATTCCTGTTAGCAGGGGATTGGGCAAATACACATCAAAAGCATCTTTCAGACTGTTTGAAACCCACTGCTGGCTCTTAAAAGTCAGCTTCCTAGGCTACAGCCAGACCTTTCAAAAGTAGGACAGAACAGAGATGGTTTCAGGCGTTAAGGAATTATTTTATAGATCATTGTCAGTAAAGTTCGAAAATTACTGCTGCAGAATGCTTGGTAGGGTTACAAGTGTGGACACAGACCCATGTGTACAGTCACCAAAACTTTAGGACGAATCTTTAGCTAGAGGAAGGGTTGTATAGAGTATCACATACTCTTTGATTGAACTAGTGTGTGTGTCTCCCTATCCATTTGTGTCTCTTCATGCATCTTCCTTTATCTATGGTTTCCCACTTTGATTTTTGAGACAGCATCTCTCACTGAACCTGGAGCTTGTACATTTTGGCTAGACTGGCAGAACAGCAAGCCTCCAGATGCACATTAAAATCAACCCTACCAGTGCTGGAGTTACTAGTGTATGCTGCCACACCTGGCTTTTACCTGGGTTCTTGTATCCAAACAGAGCTGTTTATGTTTTACAGCAAACACTTTGTCCACAGAGTCATCTTTCCAGCCTGCATTTGGCTTATTTTAAGCCAGAAAATAAAACTATGATTCTCTGTATATTAGTGCCAATGAAAAGGCCAGCAGGCACTTTGTTTCTGAAGTCAGTGGTTACATCTTAGGAAGTGTCTGGGTTGGGAATCTCTAGTGAGAAAGAGCTCTAGGTATGTCTGATTTTTATCTTTATGCATTTCTTCTCTAATTAAAATTCATGGCATACAGTGAAAAAGAAAGTTCAGAGACAAACAACAGTGTGCTTGTTCAGTATGCTTGTTTTTTCAGGGCGATGCCCCGTTCTACCCCAGCTCTGATGGCACTGCCAGTGAAAAACTTAGTCCTCTTTGAGTTTTCTAGTGTGAAAGGATGATTATTTCTAGCAAATAGAAGCACAGAAAGAGGTAGCTACTTTAGAGAGGCAATAAAATAAGACAGGAGGATAAGGTAGAAAAGTGCTCTTCCCTCTGAGGCCAAAGGCCTACCTCTCCTGGCACCTGCATGGTCAGTGCTCAGCATTTTATGAATGTTTGCCCATTCATTCAGCAAAGAATGGTGACCATACCCTGTGCTGAGGACTAGAAATCCCTTCTTCATCATCCCTACCCTTGGCTTTAGGAGGTCAGAGTTGTGAGGAGGTACAAAGAGTGGGAAGTGAAATCATGCCAGTGTAGGTTTCCTACCTTTACTTTTGAAGACCTGTCTTTTCATAAAAAAGAGAGAACAAATGGACAAAGAAAGAATGAATAAGAGAAAGAACATTTAAAAAGTAGCACCCATTTAAAAGGTGGTGGTTGAACTTGATTTTAGTTTTTAAAATTTATTTTAGAAAATTGACTTTGTCCTTTTAGTGATGCTTATTGGAATAGAAAATTAAGACGAAGGAAAACATTTCCCTGCAAGTGATTCTTTTGGTCCTTTGGAATATTTTCTTGGTGTTAGGTATTTGTAGCCCACCAAGTTCCTAAAAAAGATGTAGGATGACTTTACATGCAATTTTTTTTATGACTGAAGACATGTTCTACTTAGGTTTCCCTGGTTATTTTTATAGCTGACCTACTTTACGTGCTTGTCTTCCTGGATTATTGTATTTCCAGGTTTTTACTTGGTCTGATCCTAAAGGTCTTGTTTCAGTTCCAAGTTTGTTATTAGGAATGGTCTGAGATGGGATGTGTTCATGGAGTTAGAGGCAGGAAAAAAAGATTGCCCTGGAGTCATGCAGAGCTTCCTTTAAATCTTATTTTTAGGTTGTATCAGAGAGGCATTAGACATTGCTTAGTCAGAGTAACTATTGCCGTGATGACATATTATGACCAAAGCTTCGTGTGGGTGGAGGAGGTCTTATTTCACCTACTTTCAAGCGCCAGTCCATTACTGAGGGAAGTCAGGGCAGGGACACAAATAGGACAAAAAAATGGAGGCAGGAGCTGATGGAGAAGCCATGGTCGAGTGCTGCTTACTGGCTTGTTCCTCATGGATTCCTTAGCCTACCCAGGACCACCAGCTCAGGGATGGGACCACCCATCTTGGCCTGAGTCCTCCCCCATTAATCACTAATTAAGAAAATACCCTCCTTTCAGATAACGCTAGCCTGTGTCATGTTAACATAAAACTAGCCAGCACTGACATAAAAAGCCTGGATTCTATACTTGGTTCTTCACTTTGCTGTCATCTGACTGTCAGAGACACTAAAATTATCCAGGCCTCAGGACCTTTCTTTAGAAAATGCATACACCTTCAGGGCATTGGCAGTTGGAAAAGTGTAAATATTTTATAAATTGTAAAGCACTATATGTGTGAAGGTGGCAGTGACGTTCTGTTCTTGTTTGTGAAGCACCATAAGATGCCAGGCATCTTGCTGGGCATCAGTTGCCTTGTTTATTTTTTACCAAGCCAGTTGTTCTGTGAAATAGTTGGTATTCTGTTGGAGTGGAAGGCTGTGAGACTGGGAGAGGTGAAAACATGACTTAGGACAGACTTCAGGGGCATGTCTGTTGTAGTTTACTTTTCTGTTACTGTCCCCAAATCCTCAGTCAACTGCCTTAGACAATTTGACAGTGACAGCATTTTATTAGATCAGTGACTTCTGCATTTTTGTTTGAATTTGTGCCTGTATTAATTACTTTTCTATTGCTTTGATAAAACACCATGATCAAGACAACTTATAGAAAAAATTTTGGGGACTTACAGTTTTAGAAGGTTAGAGTTTGTGATCATCATGGTGGGAATCATGGCAGCAGTCAGGTGGGCATGGCACTGGAGCAGTATCTGAGAGCTTATATTTTGAGACAGCAATCATCAGGCTGAGAGAAGGAAGCTGGGAGTGACATGGGCTTTTGAAGCCCCAAAGCTTTCCCAAGTGACATACCTTCAATAAGACCACACTTCCTAGTCCTTCCCAAGCAGTTCCATTGACTGGGGACCAAGTATTCAGACATATTAGCCTATTGGGGCCATTCTCATTCAAACTACCAAAAATCCTAATTTCTAGAAGTTTAACTTTTGATTGTGATGATCACCAGTTGATGATGTCTAACAGATAGATAATAATCAGACTCAAAAACCCAAGTGGCTTATAACTGGCATAGTACCTCCACTTAGTACGTACTTGTAGGTTAAATAGCTAAATGACTGCCCATCATGAATGCGATTCAGCTATGAGAACTGGAACTCAGAGCAGGGCTTTCAGTTCAAAAGCCTGAATTTTTAAAGTTTAGTGCTGACTACCTCCTCGGCAGCTCAGCACTGTGTCCTTCCTGGCCATGGCCCAGTGACTATTACTAGAGATCCATCTGTCTTACAGGCCTCTTGATCAAGTGCTAGAACTTCTCTCATCTCACTGTGTTCTCTCCTAGTGGCCTTCACTCTGTTCTGCCAAGTGACCTGGATGGCAACAATGACACTGCTTGCTTGGGAAATGGAGGTAAGCATGCAAACCAAGAAAAAAAATGGGCAGTAGGTTAAAACTATGAACATCTGAGGCCTGGACTTGTCTTCTGTTGCTCTGGGGCCCAGAGCAAACCCAGCCTGGTCCACAGTGGGCACTCAGCATCTTGTACACATGTGCAGATTTGCTTTTAACCTTCTTCATAAACTTGGACTAGCAGAGTCCATGTCCTTAGACTTGAGTTTACTTCCTGTTTAATAAACAGCTGTGTGGAGCCTGGACATTGATTTGGTACCAGCTCTGACACTGGGGTTCTGTTGGTTTCTACTACTGAATGTTTGAGACTGTCTGGACTTTATTGTACCAGGGTTTCCTATCAGGCTGCTGACTGGGGTCTAGCCTCGGGAAGTAGCTGAACAGACTGTAAGAGGTGTTGCTCAATAAATCTAAGTCATCAGCATGTTATTTTTAAGCAGGATGATGGGAGACTGCAGTCTTGGTCTTGCATTCTTCATCCTTTTCATTCTGGAAGAAGTGTATGCTACCCTAAGTGTCTGTATGGGTAGTATTAAAAATTTGCCTCGCTGAATTATCTTAGAGGTATTTTGACTTGTGTTCTTTTTCTCTTCTGTAAAGACAAAAGATATGTGAAAAAGAAGCTTTTGGAGCAGACAGAATGAAAATGAGAAAGTTTCTTTTCCTAGGGAATGATATAACTTAGTAGGCCATCCCCAGGTTTTCCTTTGGGATTTATTGACTTTTACTTGAAACAAAAAATTTGATGAGGGGAAAGTTGTGAGGCTTGCCCTTAATTCAACCCAAGATGTACTTGCCTTCTTGCCAGACTCTGGACAAGCATTGGGTTCACTTTGAAATGCCATTGCCTTCAGAATGGGAACAGACAGACAAGAAGCTACCTTGATAAATTATTTGACCAAGGGTAGGAACAGGATAGGTACTATGAGAAGGGTGGGAGAGAAAGGGAGTCAGTCAGGTGAGCATTGCCCACGACACTGGAGCTAAGACTTGGCATGGCACTGTGGTAGGGAAGGATGAGATGAGCTTTTCCAACACACATGCCAAGCACCCACTGAGGACGGGAGACAAACCCCTGTGCTCTTAGGGACACAGGACTCTACACACTGTCTCTGAGCACACTTGCCTGTGCCTGAGGTCTTCTGCCTGCTGCTGCTTGCTGTGTTGAGACTCTCCTCAGAACACACCACCTTTTTTTTGTTTTTCCTGGTTACTTAGCATCCTCTCTCCTCTGAGCATTATATATTTATTTTTCTTATTCCTGTTTACTTCTTTCCAAGTATTCAGAAACAAACAGGTTCTCATCCATTTGCACTCATCCCTTCCTGGCCAAACACCAGGACTCTGGCCTGGGTTATCCCAGCTGTCTCCTAGCTGTTGCCATTGTTTCTCTTCTGGACCCCTTACTGTCTGTTCTCAGAGAGGCAGCCAGAGGGAGCCTGAATCTGTTCATGTGGCTCTCACTCTGTCCTCCAAACAACAATGCAGTGGCAGCTTTCCCACTTGACATTTCTCTAAACCAAATTACCCTTTAGCATAGCGTGTGATCACCTGGTTTTCTCTCTTTGCTCCCTGTAGAGCAGCTCTTTGTTTCTTGTTGTGGGAAGACCCAGAAAGCCCTGGCAGGAAGCTGCCTTTCAGTTCAGCTTTGTCTGAGAGTGCATTGGTCAGTCATTGTAGACACTAACCAGTGTCATGATAGTTAGTGTTCCTCTGTTTTGCCCATTTCCTGGGAACCTCTTGGATGCAGGATTACTGTCTCCTTCACTATCATTCCCCAGAGCTCAGGTTGATGCTTGCTGCAGGGCAGGTGTGTGGTAAATGTTTAATTAATTAAGGAAGCTCTGGAGAGAGTGGGCCCCAGTAAGTCCTGTATTCACTCCTCAGTGGGGTTGGAGTTTCCTGCTGTTGCCTCCTTTTGGAAGGAAACTTTTCTTGGAACATAGGTTCTGTGTTTATGAGTTGCTCTATTAGGCTGTTCTGTGGCAGCAGATGTTGAGTAGCAATGACAGATCGCAGGTATTGTGTATGGCTTTCAAGTCAGTTTGGTTCTGGCTATTACATGTGAGGAGGAGGAAGTACATGTTCGGACTGTCTACTTTGTCACATGCCTTGTGTATTCTTGGGCTCATTCCCTTCACAAATGTCACTACATTGGGATCAATGTAGGTAATTTGCCAATGTTGAGAATGCAGTAATTAGAGCATTTTCTGGACTCAACTTACTAAATGCCAACAAGCAAGAAGTGCCTGCAGGTACCCTGAGTGCTTCTCTGATTTTCTCTTCTGGTCTCTGGGCCCATTAGGAATGTTCAGCAGCTTGAATACCCTCCTAATAGTTTTTGTTTGTTTTGCCTTTCTATAGTGCTCCCAAATGTGTCAGAAGAAAAGGTCTCTCCCACCAGAGCTCGGAACATGAAGGACTTTGAAAATGTAAGTGAAGGTCCCAAACCCTCCTCTGAGAAGTCATGTCTGCTCCCCCTGTGTCGCCAGACCAGAAGAGAACTGTTTGAGCAATGCCAGAGGCATGGTGTGTGTGTGTGTGGTGATATATGCCTGAGGCTTAATTTGTGAGGCATTTATGTATACACACAAGCAGTCTTTCATAAAGGTTCTGGTAGGTTTTGACCGGTTTGTTTCTGATGTCTTGAAGATAAGAGTGTTGCCATATTGGTCAGTGAAGTGGAGCTGGTAATATCATAGTTACATGATTTATAAACCCTCACTGGTCCTTGCTACAGTCCATGAGGTATTTTATATTGGCCCCATTTTACAATGGAGTTCTCAGAGTAAGAGAGAATAATTTATGGTTAGATAATAAATTCTATTAATTCAGTGAGAAACAGAATTGAGTTTCAGTTTACTTTTTAGAAAATGAATATTCTTTTAATCTATTTTTTGAGTGTGTGATATGTGTATATTATGTGTATGTAGTGTATGCATGTGAGTATGCTAATGTGCATGTCTGTGTGGGTATGTGTAAAGGCTGGAGGAAGATGGCAGTTATTTTCCTCTGTTACTGTCTGCCTTATTCCCTTGAAACAGGATTTCTCACTGAACCAGAAGCTTTTGCAGCTAGGCTGACAGGTTGACTGGGTGGCCAGCAAAATCCCAAGATATGTCAATATTGGTAATGCAATAATTTAGGGCATTTCTGACCCTTCCAGTGCTGGGCTTATAGGCATGCATGACCCTGCCTTTTTTTTTTTTTTTAAACTGGGTGCTGGGGATTTGAATTCAGGTCCTAATGCTTGTATGACAAGAGCTGCAAGCCCTGAATCCCCTTAAACATTGTTATTCTGCTGCATTGCCCCTCCCCTTGCCTTTTGTAGACTTTGAGACTGGTGACTGGAGTGTGGGTAGCCTGTACCCAGTGCTGTGTTGTAATTGTCAGAGAATGGATTACTGGTGACAGATTTGGCTTTGGTGCTCAGCATCTTCCAATATTGTGCCTTTCATTTGTTAGCAGAGGGAATTTGTTGTCAAGTAACAGGAAAATAAGGTTGTTTCCTCAATTCCAATTCTCTTCAACAAGTTACCTGCTCAACACTCTCATTTATCATGGGGAGGATTAAACTCTTCTTCATTTGTAACCAAATGAAATCCATACTATTCGAGACACAGGAGATACTTATCAGAGAGAAGATGGAGGACACAGAGAGAAGGACGCCTACTATTATGCCCCTCTCTCCCCAGTTGTCTTTGCAGAACAGAGTGGTGCTGTCTCTGGATTTAATTTAGAATACTCATTACTGCTAATAGTTATCTGCAAACCACCAGTGACCAATTGAAGAAATGGCTTGTCAGATCTCTAATGGAAACAAGAAACTTTTGAGCTTTGAGTTGTTATAATTTCAGCTGTACATGTGCTGTTACGCTGTGGGGTCTGGGGCCTGAATTGAATGAGATTTGATTGTTCCACATCGTGTATAATTAAAATATGCTCTCCTGTTAAATGCTTGTTCTTATTTGATCAGAAGTGTAATAATAGCTGCTGTTTATTATGCTCTAGCTTTGAGCTGGGCATTTTTAGTATGAAGCCCCTTCATAAATGTTCTTTTAATATTAAAGCAGCTTTGCAAGATAGTTATTATTTATTGTTGAAGAACACAGTTTTAAATTTCATTATCACATAAGGAAATTTAGTAGTATTGTGTAATTTTGGTTTCACATCTGCCTTTTGAGAGGAAAAGAATCCTGAGTCCTAAATCTTTCACTATTTAAGATACATAAGAGATACTGAAGCTTAGGAATATAATGTAGCAAAGGTACATGTTCTCAGAGGACCTTACTAAGGACCACAGCTTCTCCACATAGACTGTCTGTTGATCCTCTTTTGCTGGTCACTTTGGGCCAGCTGCTTAACCTCCCTGTATTTCCTTGTCTTTTCAAGGGGCTCTTAGGAGGAGGAAGGCTGTCGGGTGGCCCTCCTTCTCCTTACTGCCTTATTACTGTCATTTTTCTCAGCTCTGCCTTGTGATTGAAGTTTCTCTTGCTCAGACTGTTCTTGATGGCTAAAATCTCATTTTTCTTGAAGGTGAGGGAGAGCTTTCTATGCCAATATGTTTTAGGATTTATGTTTTTTCTTTATGACTGTGGTCCTTTGGTTGCTGTTAGGTTTTTATGGCATTAATATTTTTTATTGTAGCATTTTCGAGAGCAAATTCTGCAGCTGAAATTGAAATGACCACACTGTTCTCAATGTCTCCCTTTCAGGTCTTTATAAGTCACTGAAATTTTTCATTTGGCCTGAGCTACATTTTGTGGCTCAGGTTTTCAATCTCTGTGGTGATAGGCTGAGCTTTCTGGGAGATGCTTATAGGAAAAGAACTTGGCATCTAAAATAGGATTTAAAGGGGCATGCATATTAAAGGGAGGCAGAGTAATTTTGAGTTAAAAGGGAAATTCTTGCTTTTTTCCTTCTAGTTTCAGTTGACTACTGTGTGAACATCAGCAATAGCATTTAACGAGACTTTAGTAAGACATTGAGCTGCTTGTGGTTTTGCTCAGAATTTATCTGTTCATTGAACAGTTTCACATGGGCAAGCCAGTTTGTTAGGGGTTAGGAAATCTGCAATGGGTTTTGCCCCGGTAACTTTCCCTGTTAGGGTCCGATTGGAAAGATGGTTAGGAAGACAGTTGGTGATGCAGTGAGTAAGTAAGCAAGAGGTCCTGTGTAGTCAGTCACTTGTGGATATCAGGGCAGATAGTGGTTGGACAAGTGAAGAGGGCTTGGAGAATGCTATGTGTGCAAAGATTCACATGAGACAGGAAACTGAGATTGTTTTGCTCAGAATGAGGCTGTCGTGTGTGTGTGTGTGTGTGTGTGTGTGTGTGTGTGTGTATAAAAGCAGGTAGGTCTGTTGGATTTTTGACTGTTATACTGTTTTTTGTCTTCAAGGTGAAAGAGAACCGGTGATAGATAGGGAAATAAGTTACCAGAGATTGTGTGGTAGAATATTATTTTAAGGTGTGTTACTTTTGTTTATGTTCTGGAGCATTTGTTTAATGATGCAAAGATGTGTTACAATTGTTTGATTAAATAAAATTAACCTGTGGTGAAGAGGTTGCATCAGCAACTAACTGAAAGGAAGTGGTAGGGAGGAACCAGGTGGAGAAGGGCTTTTAAATGGGGGCAGTGAGATGAATGAGCAGCCTTTTGTGAGATTCAAGCAAAGAGAGGAGGAGGTGAGCTACTTACTATTCAGCCTCTCTGAGGAGCAGAATTCTACTTCAACCTTTGAATCTTGAGTTCTTTAGAGGGACAGAAATTTACATAAGTTCTCCTCCCAGCTATGAGAGAGTCAGTGTCCTAGGGAACAGAATTCCCTCAGGCTACAGCCCTTGCAGCCTAAACCACTGTTGGTAGCTGCCTGAGTTGCAGTTGCTGATTAAGACAGCCATTGCTTAAAAGGCAGCAAGTTTTAAAGAAAGACAACCAATTGTGCTTTCAAAAGATTACCCAACTCTATAAATGTAAGGAGTAGAGTTTTGAGGGAGATAAGGCTGGTGACAAGACAATAACATTAAAGGAGATCTGAGAGGTCTAGTATAGAAGGAGCAGGGCCAGCAGCAGATAAATGCATAGTGGGGTCCAGATATGGAGGCAAGAGATGTGGAGAGTGGGGTAAGATCATGAGCTGAGAGATTTGGAGAATGGAGTCAGAACCTGGTGTAAGGAGGAACAATATGGAGATGTAGGTTTTATCATAGAGGCCAGAGATGTAGAGAGTGGAGTCAGAGCATGAGAAGAGAGATGTGACCACGGAGCCAACTTCCCAATGCAAAAAAAAAAGTTTATTTATTCAAGCCCAGGCAAGGGGCAAGGACTTCCAGCACTCCAATTATAGCGAATGAAGGAGGGAGCCTTGAGTCCTGATTACAAAGAGCTTATGAAGGGAAGAACTGCAAGCAGGGAGCAACATATGTCTTGGCCTTTGAGGACTGGGTAAGGGGACATAGGATGAAGTAATCTTTTCAAATTATTGGTCAGGCTATAGGTGCTAAACCGCTAACAGTTGTAGAATGCTGACAGGTTTATGGCAGGCTATGGGATGTCTGCAGAGACATCTGGCTCTTGTTAAACCTTACTACCATGTCTTCTGTTTGACTGTATCCTGGATATTTGCTTTGCAATCTGCTGTCACAGCACAATTTTGGGGCTTGAGTTCAGCCCCTGGTCACCGTATGGAGGCCTGTTCTCAGAATGGTGTTGGTTCTGCTCTTTTAAGAGCATGAGAGATGCAGAAAATAGGGTCCGAACATGAAAAGAGAGATGTGTGGAGAGTGTGATCATAGCTGCAGAGCTAGAGGAGGTCTGTGCATTGGACAAGCCAGGGTCGGGAAGCCCAGAGGCCTAGGGACTCAGCCTTTTAACTCAGGCCTTCTGACACAAGATCTTCCTTGGGGTTTCACAGTGTTGTACAAACAATGATGTGAAAACCAGGCTCCTTCTCCTTTTATGTATTGAAGCTGGTATGTAGTCATTAACTGTATTGCCTGATGATAAAGTCAGCTGTACATATGGAAGGCCTTAGGTAAGAAGTTAGCAAAGAAATTTATGTCATTGGAAGCCTGACTTTTGGCTTTCTAGATGTTGTGTAGTAGGGTCCCATGGACCAGATAGGACCTGGTGAAGTCAGCATTTTGAGGAAGCCAGTGTTTATCTGCTGGGACCTGGACTGGACTCGTCATCCCTTTAAAAAAAAAAAAAAAAAGATTGTTGATGAGTAAGGAAGATCCCACATCTGTTAGGAATCAAAGAGTTCAAATCTGGATTTTGACAGAGAGTGACATGAGTAGTTTCCAATTTAATTGGTTCTTATGGAAGTTTCAGTGAGGGACCTGCACTTAAATGGGTGTGTGAGACCATAATTGCCTCCTATTAGACCTTGAGAGTTCTCATTTCTCATAGTTATAAATGAGACTGTGGTTAGTATCCTTGTTCATATTGTCATTTTACATTTTTGGAATTCTTTTTTTGTGTGGGATACATGACTGGAAATGGGAGTTCTGGATGCCCCAAGCTTTAAATCTAAATCACATGCAGGCCACAGTTTATCATAGAGTAGGATTGACTTTTCACTGTTATCTTCTCCTGAGAGAAAACTGGGTAGGTGAGGCTGACAAGCTGGCCTGCATCATGTCCTAACCTTATCAAAGCCCTTATTCCTACCTGTTGAAAAGCTTGGCCTCAGTTGAGGCAGTTGTTCAGATTTGACTGTCTAATCTGATTGGCAAGGTTTGCATCTTGACATTTGCCCTTGTAGTACCTGTGCTGCTCGTGGTTTGTCATTGGAGAACAGCCCCCTTTTTCTCCATCCCATGTCTATAGCCCAACAGCTTTCTGAACCCCTGTGATCTGTGACCAGCATGGATTTTAAGGTGTTGAAAATTGGGTTTCAGGTAGCATTTAATGACTTACTGATTGGTGTCTCATGTAGGTGGCTTCTGGAACTTCTTGTGAAAGTGAAGTTAGTGAGGTATTTCAGAGTTACGTAGTGGTTTTTGAGCCTTGGTATGTGAAGAACCTAGCATGTTGCCCACCCTGTTGAAGTCTGCCCTAAACTGATGGTTCTTAGCCACTGCCCCAAGTTTTGCTTATCAGTTTGTAGTTTCTGCTGGTCCTTTTGTGACTCCTTGACCTTGGAATAAAATTCCCACATTCTTGCCACGGCCCAGAAGGTCCTGCCCAAAATGACTGGCAGTTCCTTGTTGCTTAGTGCTCAATATGCTCCTATCTCTGTGGCACAAAGAACTCCATCATACAAACTGTTCTCAGCTTCTTCCTGTGTCACAGATGCTCCACCCAGGCCAGGGACACTGTGTCTCCTTTCCCTTGCTTGACTGGACCTTCATGTCTTAATTTTAATTTGACCCAGTTATAAAGGCTGTCCCTAATGGGATGTCCCAGTTCATTATTTTGTCTTCTAGCAATCACTCAGCACCCTGTCTTTCAGTCAGGCTCTTACAGCTGTTTGTCATTATGTGTGTATTTGTATACTTGCTAATATGTATCACTTTTCTGTCTTGTGTTCAATATTGAAGCTAATAAACAGACTTTTAACAAGCATATGTTGATTGAATGAGTAGCTGCATGACGTACTAAACCACTAGGTTTTGATTGCTTCCTGTGTAACATGAGAAAGATAATATTTATTTCATAAGCTTGTGGTGAATACAGTGCCTGACATATTAGGCTTTTAACAAATAGGTTGCTCTGTGGTAGTTGTTAATAAAGTAAATGGATGTAGCACGCTAGAGGGAGACAAATTATATTGAGGATGTGGCATGCAGAACAAGAGTGACAGGAAAAAAAGCAGAAATGGAAGCAAGGTGAGGCTAAAAGTGGGAAGAGTTTGGAGCAAGGCAGAGGAACAGAACCTGGTGGGATACAGACAGGTGGAAGACTCGAGTGCACAGAATGAGGTGCAGCTACTTTCTGTGCTGATCTGAATGACATAGGGTCTTTGCAAGGTCCAGGAGTTTTGCTTTTGACTGGTAATTGTTGGACATTGGGATTCTGGCATACATTGAGCATTCTGAGTTCCCATACTTCTGCATGTCCTGGCCATGCCCTCCAAAAAGCTAGACAGATGGTTGGCTGGGCAGTCTAAATTTTTACAATATTTTTTGAAGACCATTTGGAAAGAGATTTTGATACTCATAAAAAATAAAACTACTCTTGAGCCCAGTAATCCATTTTGGGGAAATTTATCCTAAACAACCAACCCACTGGAAGGGAAAGAAAAAAAATTCTCTGTTCATGAAGGCATTTCTTGCCACATTGTGTATAATTGTGAAAAATTGGGAACAAGGGAAATTATATTTTACATTTGTCATCTCTGACTCTTTGGAGCTTTTGAGGTTGTTTCACAAATGAGGAAGCAGCTGCAAAGATGAAATGACTTGCCTGTGAGCTGAGCCTGGTTTGAGTTTAGACCTTATCTTTCAGGTTGTGAAGCCTGTGCACTTTTTATCACAGCTGAGTAATTGACTCTCACTTAAGAAACTTTGTTTTTTTGGTGTATGTGTGTGTGCGCGCACATGTTTATGAGTATGAGTGTGTGTTTATGTGTATGTGTATATGTAAAGGTTAAAGATCATCATTGAATGCCTTTTCCAATCTCTTTACACCTTGTATTTTGAGACAGAAGTCCTTCACTGAACTAAGTGCAGTAAATTCTGATTCTTACCACCTTAGCGTAGGTTTACACTGTCACCCCTAGTTGCTTAAATGCGTCCTGGCGGTCACACTTGAATCTTTATGTTTGCATAACAAGCAAGCATTTTACTGACTGAAATATGTCCTTAGTCCTAGTGCAGTCTTTTAAAGTGAAAATTAACATACACATTGTGCATACACATGTGCATGCACATGCAGGCAAAATACTTATATATAATCTTGAAGATTGTATAACATATATAATATAAAAAATAACATAATTATATTTAGCTTATGATACATACCTAAGGTGTAATATTACTTGAAAGCAATAGAATCTATAAACTCACCTAGATTATGATGCTGTAAATGTTTGTTTATGAATAAAAACTGAAAATTATATGCAGAGAACTGACTGATAAGGTAGTTATGCTCATATGTTATTTAGTTGTTTTTAAACCAGCTTCTTTTTTAGATTTAATTTTATTTAAATTACAGGTATATATGTTTATGTGTTTTAATTTTATTTAAATTACATATATACGTGTGTGGGTCTGTGTCTGAGGATGTGCATCTGTGTGCAGGTGCCCAAAGAAGTCATAGGTATAGGATCCCATTGAAGTTGGAGTTGGTAGTTGTGTGCTGTCTTAATGTGTGTTCTGGGATTCAAACAGAGGTCTTTTGAAAGAGCAGCACACGTCACTGAGCCAACTCTCCAGTCCTCAGTTTTGGTTGATTTTGTTTGTTCTGAGACAGTTTTTTCTGTAGTCACATAGCTGTTACACTTAGGATGTTGTCCAGGGTAGCTTTTAATTCTCTAGCTTCTGATGTCTAGGATTGTTGGCATAAACTACCATACCTGGCTGGGATCCAGTCTTAAAATTATATTGCTGCTACAGTTTTGTTTATGAATAAATAGATATTTGCCTAGGAAAGTGTTCTAGATGGTTTGAAGACTCTGGGGAGTGTATTGGCATCAGAAACATCCTCCTCATTCTACTCACTCATTTGGCTGCTGCTGGCAGAACATTCCTTTATACAGCATTGCTCACCAGAGATGAAGTTTGGGAAGGAGACAAGAGTGCATGGACTTTGTTATGTCTTGGTAAGATGTGACAGTTTCTCTATATGCAAAGAGGGTAAAAAATTATGTTAACCCAAAGCTGTGCTTGTGGAGGGCTGTTGTGAGAAATGGTTCCTTTTAAAAGCTCTGCCCTGTTTACCGATTGCTAAGTGCTAGGCTCTGCCAGGTGCTTAGCTCATTTACTTGTCACAACATCCCTTCAAGGTAATTGATTTTATTCTCATTTTATAGATTCCCCAACAGTGACTCAAAGATGTTAAATAATTTTCCCAAGGTCACAGAATTCAGGAGCAGCAGCAGAATGGGTCTCTGCCACCCCAGAGCCCTTGCTCGGAAATAATGACATGCTAGAACGAGCTTTGGCTTTGGAGGTCTGGCGAGCCAGGAAACGGTCAGAGGGAGGTACTCCGCTTATGTTTCTGCTGAGGTGGGCCTAGTTCTTTTTTGTACAGTTGGCTTTTGTTTTTCATCTTCTTGGGTTGAGGTTCCAGCCAGTCAATATTGCACGAATTCTATTTGGTATTATAATAATAACCCGGAGCTAGATACTGGGGGAAAGCTGAAATATAAGTGAGATGGAGAAACAAACCATAGCTAATCTCACCCAGCCAACTCCTCAGGCCCGTCTCCAGGAATCCTCTCAGTCGAAACCTTTCAGTCCTCAGCTGACAAGGGAAGTGGCAGTGGAAGTTAAACTCCTCCCTTTGTTCCCTCTGCCTAGCTATCTTCCTGGTTCAACTTTCCTAGTGCTAGGATTAAAGGTATGTGTTTCCCAAGTACTGGGAGCAGAGGCTTAGGATCACAAATGCTGGGATTAAAGGTGTACTGCCTGGCTGGTAGGCCTTGAACTCACAGAGATCCCCTGACCTTCATGGCTTGGCTCTGTCCTCTGAAGTTCCAGACTATTTTTTATTAAACTTACAATATATCACACAAGCCAAGGTTTTTGATGGAGAGTGAGAGGAGGAGGGAACTAGAGTTATTCAGAGGCAGATCTTGCAAATGGGACCCTCTCATTTCAGATGACTGCAATTCCCACAGTGTGAGCTGGAGACTTCTGAGGGTTGGAAAATGGCAGATGCAACCCTAGTGTTAGATTACTTTTAAGCACTCTAAGTCATATTTGGTGGGTTTCATATTTTGGAGTGTTTATTCCTCTTACATAGTAAGCAGTTTGCAGTTTTTCCACATCAAGGTTTTTTTTTTTTTTTTTTCCCTTAAATTTGTTTTTTGTAGAGAGAAAATTATACACATGAAAAGCATTATTGTAGTTTGAAATCTTTTCTGAAAAGTGTGTGTGTATGTGATATGTGTATGATAGCAAGTGTGTATATATTATGTGTATGTGCAAGTGTGCTTGTGTGAATGTGTGCTTGTGTGTTTGTTACTGAGCATTTGTGTACATGGTGTGTATGTGTGTGTAAGTCAGTTGATCCTTGCCTCTTCACCTTGTTTATGTCAGACTCGTTGACCTGAGAGCTTCCTGAGATTCTCCTGTCTTCATTCCTTCTCACCACTGGGGTACTAGCAGTGTAGATGGGTCAGGTATTTAAGTGGCAAGCATTTTACTCCCTGAACCATTTCCCAGGTCCTAATGTAGTGTAAATTCTTATGCCTGTGGTAGGTACTATACTAAATATCGTGAATCATTTCTTTTAATACTTATTTAATTTTAGCCCATTTCTACTGGCAGAAGAACTGAGGCAGACAGAATAATACTGATTGTAGTTATACAGCTAGTAAAGTAGCTGGACTGTATTTGTTTATTAATTTATTTATTCACTTTAATGTTAGTTGAGACTTGTTCTTGATACAATACTTGTTTCTGAGAAACTGATGAAGGTTTAGGTTCCTAATCCATTGGTTAGGTCCCATGGATTACATTCGTGTAATAAAGATGATAACAAAGAAGAAACATGTAAGTAGGTAAGATGAATATAGATTGTTAAGTAGTATAGCTGTTGCAGAAGGTGGCTTGGTGGCTGTTTGAGATGGATACTGCTTAAGGTCTTGCAGTTTGGTGATGATGCTGAAGCACAGGTGGAAAGGATGAAAACTGAGGCACTAGAAAGTATAGCAAGAAGAGGTTTGGGAACCAGAAAAGAGACTAGTGAGGTTGAATCATTGTAAACAGGGAGATGTGATCCCTGATGGATCTGGCAAGGTGGACAGAAGGCAGATTATACAGTACTTTGGGATATATATGAATGCAAAAGTGATGGGAAAAACAAGCAGAAACAAACAAAAGCAATGAAGCATTTATGTAGGAGAGTGTTGTGAGCAGGTTGGTCTGACTGAAGACAGCAAGGCTCTCTCTTGTGTTTTAAACAAGTGCACACAAGATTGAGATGTTTTCTCTCAGAGGTAAGGTAGTTGAAAGATGGCCAGTGGGATGGTGCAGTGTTGCTAAGATGGGGGGCACAGAGGGTTTGCGGAAGCACCAGAAGACTTACGCGGAAGCACCAGAAGACTTACTTGTTTAAGGAAGAGAATACTCGAGGCTAGTGATGCTAGACAGAGAATGGACCGACCATCTCCAGATGGCTGTAAAGATGGTGTTTTTGTTGATTTTTTTTTTTCATTTGGGTCTTTTTGACATTTACTTGCCCTTATGAAGGTACATTTGCTTTTTTCTTATGCTTCAAAAAATTCTTTATAAATAGGACAAGTATTTTTTCAAGTGTTGTTAAGAGTTTTAGTTTTATGTACAATGTGAGTATTCTAAGTAACTGCCATAAATATTTTATCAGTAGCTGAGTAATAGAATAAGGTTTCTCTTTATAGGAAGCATCTGGCACAATAGAATTTTGTTTAAATGAATGTTTTACATGCTATTTTCCTAAAACATTTAAAAGGAGCTTTAATGAACCTTTCAGTTGTTTCTTGTCCTATTCTTGTTAGCCACAAAATTGAAGCCTTAAGTTTTATTAACAGGAGGGCAAGGGTAGAAATCTTAAAAAGTACATTGAACATAGAATATGAAATGCTGTTCATTTACCCAGTTCTAAAATTATATTTGTTAAAAAGAATAGTGTGTGTAGGATATGGCGATGGTTGAGTGGTTCAGAACACTTGCTGACAGTCATGAGGACCAGAATTTGGATCCTAACTATGTAACTATGGGTCTTGCACATGCCTGTAACCTAGCCTTCAAGGTTAGTAGAGACAGAAGCACCAGTGGAGGTTCTCTGGCTTTCATTTTATCTGAGTTCAGGTTCAAGGAGAGAACCTGTCAAAAAGGAGTAGGCAGAGTGTTAGAAATGGATATCTCATGCCCTCTTCTGGTCTCTATGTACATGCATGCACATGTACATACACTTATTTAGACACTATACACATATATAAAAATTTAAAAATAGAATGGAACATGACATTAGTTATTTTAAAATTGCTGAAAAAGAAGCCTGATAACTACATATGTACATGTCAAAGTATGCCAAAGTCCAAGTCTGGCTATTCCTTATATTTTAACTGCCTTATGTCAACTGTCATTTTCTTTTTAAAGATAACATTTCTCTGGCTGGCCTGGAACTCACTGTGTTGACTAAGTCTATCTTACTCAACTTCATTGAAATATGATTTATATACAGTACATTTTAACAGTTTTAAGTATTGGATAAATTTTGACTTGTGTGTTTCTGTAACGAATAGTAACTAAGATATATATGATTATAGGTTGTTTTTTTTTGTTTGCCTGTGTGTGTGAGAGAGGGGGGCGAGGGAGAGAGAAAGAGGGAAAGAGAAAGAGAGAGAGAGAGAGAGAGAGAGAGAGAGAGAGAGAGAGAGAGAGAGAGAATGAACAGTTCTAGGCTTTTGTAACCTTCACCACAATCAACATATGCAACAGTTCCATAGTAACAAATTCCCTTGTGTTGCCTCTTTGTGGTCAGACCCACTCTCCACCACAAACCTCTGACAACTAGTGGTCTGTTTTTTTCATCCCTATAATTTCCCTTTTCCTGGAATATCACAACATGGAAGGATGTATTAATGCAGTGTTTGGGACAGGCTTCTTTCTGGTGGCATGTCCTGGAAAACCACTCTTGGTCTGCATAGTGTAGCTGCTGATGCTGTTTCAGAGTATTGGTATAACTGTGTGTCCATTGGGGTTTTGAAGGTATTTGACTTCTTCAAAGCCTTTGATGCTTAAAAATAAAGCTCCAGCAATCCTTTGTGTCCAGGTTTCTGTGTGAGCATAGGTTTTCAGTTCTTTAGAATGAGTAGGAATGAAATTACAGAGTTATTGGTAAGTGTAGGTTTTGGTCAGAAACTGCCCAACTATTGACTGGTGTGGCCGTTCCATTTTGTATCCCACAGTGAGAATTCTGCTAGCTTCTCATTTCCTTCTGCATTTGCTCTTGTCAGTTAAAAAGTAGTTTTAGTTCTTACAATAGATGTGCTTCTCATTATAGTTTTATTTTATATTTCCCTAAAAGCTAAGGATGTCAGAATGATTTTTTTGTGCCCATTTGCCATCTGCATATCTTCTGCTGTGAACTTTCTGCTCAAATCTTTTGCCTTTTTTTCCTCCAAGGAAAATTGAGTTTTTAGTTGTTTTCTTACAGTTATATTTGGAGGGCTATTATGTATCCTGGATATAGTTTCTATGTAGATATGTGATATGCAAATGTTTTCTCCCAGAGTGCAGCTTGTCTTTTCATTCTCTTAACACTGTTTTTCAAAGCAACTATTAAATTTTCATAAAGCCCAGTTTATTGATTTTTTTCTGTTATGGATTATGCCTTCAGTGTTATGTCTAAAGAACTATTTGCCTTGTTCTAGAGTTCAACAATTTCCTTTTATATGTCTTTAAAAAATCATATTATTTTATGTTACATTTAGATCTATGAACTACTTTAAATGATCTTCTGTTTAAGATGTAATTTAGGTCACGGTGAGTTTTTCCATAAAAGAATATCTAGTTCCAATATCATCTGTTGAAAGGAGGGCTATCTTTTCTCTTTTTTATGCATTTATTTATTTATTGTGTGTATGGGCAGTGTGCATCACAGTGCATGTGTAGAGGTCAGAGGACAGCTTGGCTGTTTTTCCTTCTGTGGTGTGGACTCTAAGGATCAAAGGGACTTTCAGCCTTGGTGGCAGACACCCTTAGCTCCTGATCTAGCTTCTACCTTGCATTTTCCTTTGATTGCTATCACTCAGATGACGGAACTTACCTGGCCATATCTAGGAGGGTTTATTTCAGTATTTCCTACATTTACATTACATTCTCCTCTTTCAAGATGGTTTCAATTCATCTGGCTCATCACTGTTTCAAGTAAACTTTATAATCAGCTTGCTTGTGTTTGCAAAAACTCTGCTAGTATTTTAATTGGATTTGTGTTAAATCTTTAAGTAAATTTCAAGAGAATTGATACTTTGTTAAGCAGAGTCTTCTAGAAATTTTTAAAGAATCTTTACTACTTAACATTGGTTGTAGAGGTGTCCTCAATATTTTGTATTTTTAAATAAATAGTTATATGTCTTATTACACTTATTCTGAAGGGTTTCAATTTTGGAACTATTGGAGCTGCTGCTTAAAAACTTCAGTTTATGGTCATTTGTTGCTACATATTGAAATACAATGGATATTTGCATGCTGAATTTGCCAAAATTACATTTAGATACTAGAAATTTTTTGTAGATTCATTTATCTCTCTTTCTAATGTGAATGATTTAACCTTTTTTGTATGTATGTGTGCCTTATTATACTGCCCAGTACTTTTAAATGTAATGTTGAATAGCAATTTTGAGAATCGATATTTTTTTTTTATTCCCATAGTTAGGGTAATGACATTCAGTTTTTCTTCCTTTGGGAAATAGACACCCCCCCCCCACACACACCCCTATCTATCATCATCTATCTGTCTACACACTTATGTAATATATGTAGTTATACACACACACACACACACACACACACACACACACACACAAGCACATTAATGAAGTTTCTAGTTCCCATTTGGCTGACTCCCTCTCCATATCTCAAATGGCCATTGGGTTTGGTAAAATGCTTTTTCTGCATGTACTGATATGATGATATTCTTTTTGGCTCTTTGATTTGTTAGTGTGGCTGCTTATATAGACTGATCGAGAAGCTGTGAATTACCCTTGCATTGCTGGGGTCAATCTAATGATGTAGCAGTCTGTTTATTCAATTTCCTAGCTTCAGCCAAAGGTTTTGCGTTTATGCTCATGTCTGTAGTTTTCCTGTAATATTTCTGTCTCTTTTTGGTAGAGTAGGTTGTTATCGTAAAGCTAGGTGGAAAAGATCTACAACCTCCTGTTTCTGGAAAAAGTTGAAAAGAAAGGGCATTGCTGACATTGCTTTTTATTTAAGTATTTGATAGAAATTGTTACTGAAACCATGAACATCTGTATTTTCCCTCTTCCCCCCATCTCCCCTCCCTCCTTTCCTTTTTTTCTTTCTTCCTCTCTTTTTTTGAGGCAAGATACCATATAGTCCAAGGCTGTCCTGAAACTCATTAAGTACTCAAGACTAATACTGAACTCCTAACTGGTCTGCCTCCCAAGGCCTGGCATTAAGTCCTATACCACCATGTCTGGATGAGGATGGGACCCAGGGCTTTAAACATGCTAGGCAAGTATTCTACCAACTGATTTATCATCAGCCCCTGTAAGACTTTAAATAAAAATTCAGTTTGGAAGATAGGTACATCACTGTTTAGGTTGTGTTATCCTTCGATGAGCTTGTTGTGTTCACTATCTGATGTCTGGATAGAGAATTGTGTATGTTATCCTTTTAATCATTGTGGAATATGTGTTGACTTGCTCTAGCTCATCCCTTTTTCTTTTGTTTTCTTTGAGAGCCAGGGGTTAAACCTGGGACCTCATACCTGCTTTTGTGTTTTATTTCTTCTCTGATGCTATTATTAGAGATTTGTTAGTTTCATTTGTAATTTGAAAAAAACTAGGTTTTAAACTCAAGTTTTCTCTGTTGATTTTCCATGCCCTATGGTGATATTTTGTGTATCCTCTATGAAATAAAGCTTGCCTGAAGCTGAGAGGACAAAGCCAGCCACAGAGTTAATGATAGAGGTCAGGCAGTGTTGACACACACCTTTAATCTTAGTACTTGGGAGGCAGAGGCAGATGGATTTCTGTGAGTTCAAGGCCATACTGGGCTACATGAGATTAATCTAGTCTAAAAGAGAAACAGAGTCAAGCATTGGTAGCACACACCTTTAATCCCAGCACTAGGAAGATTGAAACAGGAAGTGATATGGCTGGCCAGAGAAAGGAATATAAAGTGGGAGGAGACAGGTTCCCCGCCCCACCCCCAAAACAACAACAAAAAAAAGCTCCTCTTTTCAGGGCTGAAGACTCAGAGACTTTCAGTCTGAGGATTCATGGAGACAGAATCTTTCCCTTTGGCCTGAGGATTCAGTAGTGGCAAAAAGTTTCTCTAGTGGATTGTTCTTCTGTCTCTCTGATCTTTCAGTTTCACCTCAGTTTCTGGCTGCTGGTAAAAACCTTATTATAATACCAATTAAGATTTGTGTAACACTACCCTTTATTTTTAAATATTTAACATAATTTTTTTTATTGAATTTTTGGGAATTTTACATCATGTACCTCAGTTCTGCTCACCTTTCAGTCCCTCCATGCCCTGTTCTTCCTCTCCAGCAGCCCCCTATGCAAATTAAAAAAAATCAAGCTAACAAAAACAAAACAACAAAACAAAACCTCATTTGCTCCTTCATCTTTCCCGCTTCTCCAACACCTCTTCATTTGTTTTAGTGGTACTGGGAGCCTCACTGTGAGACACAGTATACCCTTTTATGCAATCAGCCTTCCTTGCAAATGTTCATTGTAGTGAGTCATTGGTTTGGTTCTAGGCTTCAGGTTTCTAGTACGCTATCATCACTGGATCCTCACCAAAACTCCTCTTAGATATCCAAAGGCCTTCTGAGTCCTAGAGATCCTGCAGTTATCATTGCACAGTACCAGTCTCTTCGTAAACTCCAGCAGGTCCTAGGTAGAGTAGAAGTTAGGGTGGGCAACTCCAAGTCCACCCATGGGCCTGGGTGGTAGTTGAGCTGGTCAGTTGAGGCCACTGGGGCACCCTTCTTTGGTGAGGGGCAGAACCAGCTCCCCTATGCCCACATCATTAGGGTCAGCTCTCCACTACCAGCGGTGAGGGATGGGGGTGGGGTGGGGAGCAGCTCTCTTGCTGTAGTGTCCAGCGAGGGGAAGAGCCAGTTATCCCAGGGCTACTGAAGGGCAGGGCTGGCTCAGTATGGCCCACTGATACCATTATGCATGGTTTTTGTGGCTCGCTGAAGTGATACAGGCCACAGACATAAATACAGACCCCAGCTGCAGCAGAACCACAGGCACAGACATGGCTCTTGGCAGCAGCTTGGGCTCGGGTGACATCTTGGCCCCAGGTGGAAACTTAGGCCACTCAGATCAGTAAGGCTTGCTCTGGAGGCAGCACAGCCCCCCAGACATCAGCAAGGCCACAGGTTGTGTCACTAGCCCCGGGGCTTTCATGAAACCTTTGGTGGCAGCACAGACCCTGGCTTTGGTGAGACCACAGACCCAGATAACTTGGCAACAGCTGGGTCTGGATGTCACCATTGCTCCAGCTGGCAGTGCAGGCCACTTACATCAGCATGGTCCCAGTGATGGAATGGCCCTTGGACACTAACATGACCACAGATCTGAGACATCTACATGGCACTTGATGGTTACAGGAAACTCAGACATCAAAACCAGTAGGACCATGGACCCAATCATGGCCCTCAGCTGCAGCTCTGGCCTGGATGTCACGATGGGATTGTATGGCTCAGCTGCAGCATGTCCCTTCATCATGGCCCTCAGTGGCAACATAGGCCATGGACTCCAGCTGCAGTAGGACTACAGACTCAGACATAGAACTCAGTAGCAACCAAGGTCCAGATGTCACAATGGCCCCAGGTGGCAGTGCAGGCTACCCAGACCAGAGTGGCCCTCAGACACCAACATGACCCCAGGTGGCATCCTTGACCCTGGGAATCCATATGGCTTTCATGGCAACAGAAGCTATAGACATCAATACAGACTGGCTGTAGTAGGGCCATGGGTTCCCCTTCCTCCTTTTATTTCACCAATTTTTAGTCTTGTATTTATTTTATCTTCAGTTTTGCTTTCTTTAGGTTTATTGTGCTCATTTTCCTATTTCTGAGATATAGGCCTTAGTTATTGGCTTGAGACCTTTCTCTGCTAAAGTATTTGGCAGTAGAGACTTCCTCCTCAGAACTGATGTCACGATGTCCAGCCATTTTTAATATATCATATTTTTGTTTAACAAAAATATGTCTTCTATGTTATCTCCATAGCTTATTCTTTGATCCATGCATGGTCTAGTTAGACGTATGTTGCTTAATGTCTAAGCATTTGGGGATTTTTCACGGTTCTTTTTAGTTCCTGCCTTTTGGTGTAATTGTGTGATGGTCAGAGAGCATAGTTTGGCTTTGGTATTTCTAAGTGTGTTAAGGTTTGTTTTGTGACCTAGAATATCTTGGCAAAGTCCTTGCTCTCTTGAATACCGAGTCTCTTGAATGTATGTTAGACCTTGCTGGTTGGTGGTTGATAGTACTGTTTAAAGTTCTAATGCATTCTTTCTGACTTTTGTGGTGTTCCCCCTCCCTTTCTGGATTAATGAGATAGGAGTGTTTATATTACCAACAGTAACAGACTTGTGCATTTCTCCTTCCTGTTCTGTACATGAATCTGTCACTGCAGTGCCAGGCTTGTCCACATTGGGATCATTGATTTTTATCATCATGCAATCAATATCTTTTTTACTCTTGCTGAGTCTTTGCTTTGATGTTATTATAGCTTTCACATTGAATTTTTTCTATTCATTTAAAATATTTTTAACATTTATTTTTATTTTATGTATATTGGTGTTCTTGCTTGCTTGTGTGTCTGTATACCATGTGCATTCAGTGTCTGTGGAGACCAGAAAAGTGCATTGGACCCCCTGGGATTGGACTTACAGATGATTTTAACCCACCATGTGGATGCTGAACATCAAACCTGAGGTCTCTAGACAAGCAACCAGTACTCTTGATCTCTGAATTGTCTTTCTAGCTCCCCTAGTTTACTTTTACTTTTATTCTTAGGTATATAGTATACACTGTTTATTTTTTTTAGATATCACATTTATTTATTGTTGTAGAATATTTTAAGGTGTGTTACTTTTATTTATGTTGCATTTGTTTAACTCTGTGAAGCTGTATTACTGTGCCTGTCTAAAACATGGTCTAATAAAGAGACTAGTGGCCAATATCAAGGGAGAAATGATGTGTGGGGCTGGCAGGCAGAGAGGATAATAGAAGGAGAAATCTGGGAGGAATATCAAAGAGAGAGAGAGAGAAAAAGGAGAACTCAAGGGGCCAGCCACATAGCCTGTTATGGAGTATAAGTAAGATATACAGAAGAAAAGGAAAAAGCACAGAGGCAAAAAGTAGATGGGGTAATTAAAATTATAAAAAGCTGGCTAGTAACAAGCCAAGCTAAGACTGGGTATTTATAATTAAAAATAAGCCTCCATGTGTGATTAATTTGGAAGCTGAGTGGTGGACCCCCCAGAAGAACAAAAACAATCAACGTTTTGGCATTCCACAGTAAAAGAAAAAACAGTTTGTATATGTACATGTGTGTGCTATGGGCAGGGGTGTAGAGTTTTGAGGCCAACTTGCAGAAGATTTTCTTCTTTTCCGTGTGGGTCCTAGAGTTGGAAATCCAGTTGTCTGGCATGTTAGCTCTCATCAGCCCCACAATTGGCTTTAAAGTCTGTTCTAACAGCCCTGGTATTTTAACTGGGATATCTATTCCATTTGAATTTAACATACATCAATGTTTTTAGACTTAATTTTTGACATACAATTTAAAAAAATTAATTTCTTATTTCAAATTTCTTTTTAACAGTGTTTAAATACTGTTAAATACTGTTTTATACTTCATTTAAATATATTTGATTAGGTTTTAAATAGATCTTTGCATAGTTTATCTTAAGACATTTCAGTGGTGTTTTTGAGATGACCCCTTCCTCTTTCCTTCCTTTTTCCCTCTCTCTCCCATTGCCCTTTATATCTCCTTCATTTCTCCATAATAAAATGTGAAAAATGTTTCTATTGTCCTTATTCCAAATGTATCATCATATTAACATACTGTGACACCTCTCCCCAGTCTGTTATGATTTTACTTCAACTGTCATATATATTTTAAAGAGTTTGTGGGCTTCTCATTTAAATAGTTTCTATAACTGGATATGCAGATACTAACAATTTACATTTCTTTTCCTTTCACTTCCAGGGTTCCACACTTCCTTTGGTATCATTTCCTTTCAATCTGAAGAACTTCCTCTGTTATTTCCTTTAGAGCAGGTCTGTTGCTGATGAATCTATTAATTTTCCTACATTTGAGAATGCCTTGTTTTGCCTTCTTCATTCCTCAGTGTTGTTCTTGAATGTAGAGTCTTGCATGACAGTTTCCATTAGCCTGTGATGTTTCCCATGCTCCTGGCCTCTCTAGCTGTGATGGAGAAATTGGCTGCCTTTTGAATCACCCCAATCCTTCCCTATGTAATATGTCAAATTTTTTAGGCTTTCAAGGATTGTTTTGTCTCTAGTGTCCACCATAGTTTAGGTGTGAGTCCTAAGCCATTTTCGAAATAGAATGTTTTAAATTATTTCTTTGGGTATTTTTTTCTTGAAACATACTTTTCCTTTATCTTTTACTATTTCAGAGACTTTGAATATTGGAGTTCTGGATATTGTCTCAGAGACTATAGTAGTGGTTTTCAGGTTTTCTTTTGCCTCTTCTTTCCTATTGAATTTTTATTTATTTAAATTTGGGATTATCTCTGTTTTGAGTCTCTTTGGTTGTACTTTTTGCTATTTTAGTTTTTAATTTTATAATTTCTGTTTGGTTCTTTTTTATAACATCTGTTTCTATACTGATACTTTTCTGATTTACTAATTTCAAGGTACATAACTTTACAGTTTTTGTGGAAGTGGCTTGAGCAATTGTCTACCACTCTACCATATAAAATGTTGTATTCCATAATGTTTCTATTTAACAATATATCTTGGAATACACAAAGATGTGGAATTTCATGTGGAATACACAAACTATTCTTTCTTTGTTATGTCTTTCTAATATTCCATTGAGTGCACATAACATGATTTACTTAACCATAACTGTTTGCTTTAATAGTTTAAATTTGCCATGTACTATGTGACTTTAAGAACTTTTTAAAGTTTTTTAAATTACATACATTTAAAACTCTTTAAGATACATAAGATATGTGCTACACATGTGTGAATAGTTCAGTGAATTATCAAAAATAAATGCCACAGCCATCATCAATAAACGATAAATAGTATTTTAAGCACCCAAGAAGAGTCTTTCATTGATGTTCCCAAATGCTACTCACTTTTCTACCTGTGTATGCTTCTGTCATTTCTGACTACAGTTCTGAGGGGAGGAATCCCCATCACTCCCCCAGAAGCCCCCAGGCAGAGCTTTAAAGCATGAAGCAAAGAAGCAGAATGTAGGGGTGGTGGGTCTTTGAAAACATTCAGCTGTTTAAGCATGGTGGGATGTTTGTTTTGACACAGCAAGTTAATTTAGTGCATAGGTTAATGTCTCCTTGGAGTTAAGCTAGTCTTTTTGTTAGCCTTCTCAGAATGCTGGATCAACAAATCAAAATGCCAAATGTTTCCCAGTTAGTGAGGTCTACCTGACAGATCTGGTTGCTGGAGTCCCAGTAGGACATGAGTCCAGCTAATGTACTATTGGTATGATCACTGATCTTGTGTAGAAACAATGGGAATAGTACTTACACAGTGTAGCTTAAGGGTTGAGGCTCCACATATTAAGTTATCTAGGTCAATATTTGTTTACAATATTTGTTACATAATTGTGTCTTAGTAAATATTGCTTTGTGTAGTAGCCTCGCCCCCTTATTTTGATGAATTTTAAACTTATGGAAAAGTTGTGAAACTATAGGTCATTGTAGATTCATCAGTTAATAACCTCCATTTGATGTATCTTCCTTTTTTGCTTCCAGAACTCTTACTTAGTTGCAGATACCACCACAGAGCGCCCTATGTAACTGACCTGTTAGGTTGTATGTAACATTACCGTTTTCTAGGAGTGTCCTAACATAAAGTTGTTTTCTGATTTTCCTTGGTTATCACCATATGTATCATATATTTAAACATTTTAGAGTCTTCCATTATGCTTACCAGTCTTGTTTCTGTAACCTCAGTTTGTTTAGAAGACTGCCCTATTTTTATTAGATTGTCATTAGAGTTTTTGAAGAATTCAGGGCTATTGTTTTGTACAGTCCTTCAATTTAGATTATTCTGATTGACTTTTTAATGGTCTTCGGGTTCATGACCACAGTGATTTCAGATGGCACATGACATGGCTTTGACCCATCAGTGGTGATAATAGTTATATATTTCCAAGATTTCAGATTGCGAAAGTCTTTTTTTCTTATGTAACTAGCAAGGCATCTAGTTTTGTCTTGGGGGAATCTGTTGAGCCTGAATATTCTCTTTGGTGATCTGTTGTCTGATGCCAGTTAAAGTGTTGAAGGTTCTCATCTAAGTCATTATTACTGTTAAAGTTATGTAGCAGCGGCTCCTATTGTCCTATGTCTTCTTTCCTCTTCATTTCACTCTTTCTTCCTCTTGCTCTCCACCTAATCCTATCCCACTCTCATCTTCCAGTCTCCTCCTTTTCCCATTGATATAGAGATAGGGAGTTTCACTTGTTCCTTTCACTCGTTCATTGCTGTCAGTTTTCACTTTGATGCTCAGATTGTCCTACTTGTGGCTAATGGGAATCATCTGCCCTTGTGGGTTGGTATCATTGCAGGCAGGATTAGCTCTGTCTGGCATTTGACCCAGCTGCTGTAGGCCCAGTGACTGACCTGTGCTTGCTTTTCAGCAAATCACTGAGCTGAAGAAAGAGAACTTCAACCTAAAGCTCCGAATCTACTTCCTTGAGGAAAGGATGCAGCAGGAGTTTGCAGGCCCCACTGAGCACATCTACA
Organism: Sigmodon hispidus; assembly: GCA_004025045.1. NCBI lineage: Eukaryota > Metazoa > Chordata > Mammalia > Rodentia > Cricetidae > Sigmodon > Sigmodon hispidus. The sequence continues at coordinate 12,081 of PVIH01008401.1, read as the reverse complement.
AGATGGTGAGTAGCCACTTCTGGCTGTTGTCCCTTGTGTCTTTTTGCTCATAGTTTTTTCTAGAAATCATTTGGTATTTGCTCTTAGAGTTAGTATGAACAGCATTGCCATTTGATTTGGATTGATTTTGGGGAAGAACATGATGCTAGAACAGCCCTCAATAAAGTGAGGTGTGTTGTTGGTTTGTCTTGTACTCTAGTCCCACGTTGGCAGGCCAGAATGTTGTTGGTTGTTTTTGCTTTTTTGGAGGGCCTGCTACCCAGCTCCCAAATAAATCACAAATGGAGGCTTATTCATAGTTATAAATGCCCAGCCTTAGCTTGTTTCTTGCCAGCTTTAGCTTAAATTATCCCATCTACCTTTTGCCTCTTGCTTTTTCTTTTTCTTCTGTGTATCTTACTTTCACTCTTACTCTGTGGCTGGCTGTATGGCTGGCTGGCTGGCTGGCACATTTCTCGTCCCTTGATCTCTCATTCCCTGATCTCTCCTATGTACTCTCTCTGCCTTCGAGCCCTGACTCTCTTGCCTCATTATTGGCTGTGTAGTTCTTTATTAGACCATCAGGTGTTTTAGATAGGCAAAGTAACACAGCTTCACAGAGCTAAACAAATACGACTTAAAAAAATTGCAGCTTAGCTTTGCATCATTAAACAAATTTTCACAGCTTAAACAAATGTAACACAACTTAAAATAATATTTCATGATAGAGGTGTATGATCATGAGGAAGTCTTTTAATCTTTTTGACATCAGATTTCTGAATCACAGTCTTGGTCTCAGTTGTCTTTTTATAATTATTTTGAAATGGACAGTGGAACAGTAGAACAACTATGTAATTGAAGAGTAGTGTTACCAATCAGTGGAGTGGTGACTTTGAGCCAGTCACCCCTCTTTGTGCTTGTTTCTATAGTAAAGTGATAGCCCTGGGGTTGTTTGGATGAAGCCAGGTGACAGGTGCAAATGGGGTGATGGGTGAATGGTTCCAGCAAGCAGTCAGTGCTCTGCAGTCACCATCATTGGCTTTTGGTCTCTTGGCTACCCAGAGTTAGGCTGCTCAGATTTTCTGCAGTCTGACTCCTACATCTCTGTGTGCTTGCTTAGAACTGTCAGGAGAACTCTTTTCCCATTAGAAGTTTTAACCTGCAGATCTGTGTCTATAAACAAACTTTATCTCCGAAAGTTGCAAGAAGAATTGGGCTTTCTAGAGATGCCACAAGTCCAAATAGTACATAGGTGCCTCTGTCTTAGCTTTTGCTGGTAAATTAGCCTCTGGCCTAGGAATTATTCCATCTTCTAGCTTCTGAAATTTGTACTGGTGGAAACTTTTGAAAGGGGAAAAGGACCCCTCAGTGGCAGGTGGGGTGGGAGTTGGAAGGCCTACATAAAATTTCTTGAAGAGGAATTCTTTCTGAGCCCTTTCACAAGCTGAAAAGTTCCCTTTTCCCTAATGGCTCAGTTTCTTCCTACAATGCTAAGGTGGAAAGATAAAGAGGATGGCCCATTTCTGAATGCAGTGGTGATACAATCAGAATTTCAAGAGGAGCCGATGAGCACATTGTGCACTGTGGTCAAGCATCTCAGGACTTAGGTGGTAGGATGTCAGAATGTCTGCTGCCCACTGGGTCCACAGCTCATTGGCTCTTACACATTGGTTATGTTACTGTGATTCTCAAGACAGAACCTGACAGTGGAGATTATCTTAGAGTGAAGAAGCAGAGACTTGGGGGATGCCAGTAACTTGCCTACAGTCATGATGATACAAAAATGGGTTTTTGAGCCTGACCTGCTTGCTTCAATGTACTACTACTACTTTTCACTGACTGAATGGTCCAGTTTAATTATTTTCCTAATCAAGCTTTTTTGTAGGTACGTAGGTAGGGGTGTGTGTGTGTGTGTGTGTGTGTGTGTGTGTGTGTGTGTGTTTGTATATATGTGTGTTAGGTTCAGAATTTTAAAAACATAAAATATGTGTCCTAAAAAGATGTTCTACTCTGATCCCTGGGCCCCTGGATCTAACCAGTATTATTGATATTCTCTGCAGAAGAGTTTTATGTAAAAACTTACATAAATTTTTGTGTGTAACCCCGTTTTGCATAAGTACCAGCATGTTCTGCATTTTGCAGTTTTCATTTAATGATTTCTTGGATATCTTTCCCAATAGTAGTTTCAGAGCTGTTTTAGTCTTTCTCTTATAGTTTTATAATAGTCCATTTTGTGTTTTGAAGGCATTCTGACTCTTGGCTTTGGCAACAACTGCTTCTTACATATACATTTAGAACTTGAGATACTGTGTGTGGGGAACACTGACATGCTAGCTAGCCATCAGCTCACACACAGACTATGCTCCTAGAACACACTCTGTCAGCTCCCACTCCTGTTCTGCCCTGTGGGAGCTGGTGGAGGAATACAAGGCTTGCAGGGTGAAGACACTGTGCACTGCCACTCAGGGTCTTGTCTGTTATGGAAAGGAACGTTTATTCTGGAGAAAAATTCTGCCTCCTGGACAGACTTGTTGAGTCACTGTCTGACAGTAGAGAGCAGCACAGGCCTCTCTCTCAGTGCTGATTTCGTTCCTCAGTCCTCACGGCAGGTAGATACCTTGGTCTTTTCTTGACAATGGGATCTGAGAATCACAGCTCTACTTTCTTAAGCCCTGGATGTGTCTCTAAGGACAGGCACAAGGTCACACTGCTGACCACTTTATTCTCATGAAGGCAAAGCCTGAATCTGTTGTGTTGACTTTGGTGTCTTTAGTGCTACAGCTGTCACTAGCACTCAGGTGTCTGTGAAGTAAATACATGAATGCCCACTGCCTTGCTGACATCTGTCTCCTCCTGGGAAGGGGCCCATGTCCTTCATTGTGGACTGGTCATGCTCCTCTCTCCAGGGCCACATGGCAGAAAGTAGGGAGACATGTCCTTTGGATTATAAACTTTATAAAAATATTAAGAATTTAAAAATACAAATGTGGTAGAAGAAAATGTAAAATCAGCATGAATTATTAAAAAATAAGAGTGAGAATTCTGAAAAATCTTTTTTTGATATTAGTCCTCTGGATGCTGTATCCGAGTCTCCATGACATGAATCTCTTGGTTTTCTGTCTGGATTGCATTTGTAGCTAAGTCAGAAGCCCACTGTTACTCTGCTACCTCCCACTGACTGCCACCTGCCAAAAATTCTCTTTGTGTTGTCACATGAGTGAGTTGTGAACTCAAGGCCATGTGTGACATCCTTTATCCCAATCCCTTAAGGGCAATAAGGTTAGTGATACTGGGATATCCCTTAGAGACAGCTCGCCACATAGTCAGGGGCTTTTTGCTTGTGTTCTGAAATCTCACACAGAAACAAGACAGGCCATGCTGCATCTTCCCATTTATCCATTCACAAGTTTAACTTTATTTTTGTTTTTAAATCTGTAGAACGTTCTTGCTGCAACAACCACATGTGTGATTGTAAACAGCTAGAAGTAATTGCCTTCAAATGGGAAAAGCAAACTGTAAATTTGCTTGGCGGAGGGCAAACAGTTTTTAAATCAGCCTCACTTGAATGACATTTATGCCTAGATATTTGAATGCTCTGGCTGTTAGACACTTGGAATGTTTACATAATTGTTCCAAGTCTGAAGGAATCCAGGGCTTTCTTTTGACACCACCAGTACTTAATAATTCCCTTTTTCTGTGCCTCAGGGCTAATGAGGGTTTTGAGTCTAACATCTGCTATTACAAGTGTGCCATAGTCAGTTCAGGCCGGAAGTAGCTTGCCCCCCATCAATGCTTGCTGCTCCTGCACCTTACACTGTGTCTTTTCTTACCTTATTGCCTCTGGAAGAACATTGAACTCAAGGTCGAAGTGGAAAGTCTGAAGCGGGAGCTCCAGGAGAGAGATCAGTTGCTCGTCAAAGCCTCGTGAGTACCTGTCATCCCAAGAGCTTGGCCCTCAGGTCCCAGGGGTGGGTGTTAGTCTGGGCAGTGAAGCACAGCCAACTGCTTTTCTAAGCCACTTGTTTTCTGACTGGTTTCTGAGGGCTCCAAGGAGTTTGTAGTTTTAATTTGTTTGTCAACTGTTTTTAAAGTATAATGTAGTTAGAAGAAGATTTTCAGGACTTAGCGGTATAGTGTGATAGATTTTTATGAAGCAAGCACATATGTGGAACTCCCACCTGCAACAGAAAGGAAACATGACCAAGCTTCCAGAAAGCCCTCTTTCTTTATATTTTCAGAGCATCCCCCTTCCCCAAGACACAATTTCTTAGTTCTGCTTATTTTTGAACTTTATATAAATGGAATTAACCAGTAGGTCCTCTTTTGTGTCTAGCTTCTTTCCCTAGCAGTATTTGTGAGAGTGAAGTCCCCTGTGTTATTTGTTTTTTTGGGAGATCATTTGTTCTCACTGATGAAAATGCATAGTAGTAAAGGGGTTCTGGTATATAAGGCTGGGAGGTAGAGGGAAGGGTTCAGCCAGTAATTTGTTTTTAAGCCTGTTGTGTCTATTAGGGACGCTTATATTCTATTTAAAGAGGATTCTAATTCTTAAAAATTAGAAAACTGCTATACACATTAATTAGTTCATTTATTTAGATAGTTATTGAACCTGTTGGTTCCTCCTCTACTCATCAATAGTTATCATAAAATTACTGGCACCATACACTGAAGACCTTTAGAGAAACTGACTTGTGTCTCAACCTCCCATAGCCATAGGCTATTCTGAAGTGCATTGTGAGCAAGTGGAATGATGTGGAGGTGTGGTGATGGCCTGTGTGGCAATTGGGGATACCAAAGTGTGCTCAGTTTTGCTTTGCAAGAGTGGAATGTCTTCCCAGGTAATCCACAAGGGCTGCTTGGAAGTCTATGTAGAAGTGCTTCTCTTGCCATGGCAGTGGAGCTCCTGCTGGGTCTGGAGGGCCAGAAACACACTTGCATCTTTTCTGGCTGGGCTCCACCTGGGTCTGGTGGCTGCAAGTTGGCTATTGTGGTTTACAGGTGAGCCAGGGACTCCTAGGTCAAGGCTTCTCTTCCGAGTGCTGATGAATGAGTGAATAAATTAATAAATATACCCAGGCTAAATATCTCATTGTTACTAGATTTTTCTTTTGGAAGTGGCTCATTGTTTGGGTAATGAAGCAAGTCTGCTGTACCAGGCCCGAGATAGGTATGTGAGTTTGGTCCTTTTAATACTCTGTGTCTCACTGCTGCAATCTTGGACAGTACTTATTTTTGGCAAAGTACATATACATGGGAATCCCAGCTCACAAGGGCTCATGTATATACCTCAATGCTATCACTCAGGATGGGATGTCATGGGTTGCTTGCATGCATGCTTGTATATTTCCCTAACTGCCAAGCTTTGTATTCAAAGCACTTTTTGATCTGACCAGTTTTGTTAACTTATTCAGAAAATACTTATCATATGGCAGTTGTGTGTGGCACTGTATGAGGCTCATGGTCATCCAAAGAGCTACATGAGACTTACATTCTTCTGGAAATGATGACGATGGGATATTTACTTTAGCAGTGACTACAGGTGGGAAGAAGAACTGTAAAGAGCAGAAAGGAACCATGATAGTTTATAGCTGTGGCAGTAGACACATAGATATATCAAAATAGAGGAAAGATATGCCTGTGGGGGTAACATTTGACATGAAGTATGAAGTGTCAGTAGAATTAGGCAGGTGGGTATATGGAGATGTGTCAGGGAAGAGCCTGCAGCAGGTCTGAGAAAGTAGGACCAGAGTAATACACTAGAGATTGTGGTCTTTGCCCTAAGTTGTGATAAGTAAGTGACACAGTACAATGTTTGCTTCTTGGAAAGGCCACTGAATGTTTGTGAAAGGGCTATTCGTAAGATGCTGGGAGATCAGTTAGGAAACCAAATGAGATGAGGTGAGAATGAATACTATGCCGACATGGATGGTAGGCTAATGGGAAGATCCATAGGCACAGCTCACCCACTGGCCTCCATGGTGAGTGAGAATCAAGATGTTGGGTGTATTAGTCACTGTTCTACTGCTGTGATAAAATAACTTGGCAAAAGTGATTTGGGGAGACAAAAGGTTTATTTTAACTTATGATGCCAAGGGGATAGCAGCCATCATGACGAGGACAATGTGACAGGAGCAGAAACTTGGCTGATTAAATTTTTTTTTTTTTTTTTTTTTTTTTTTTAAATCCACAAACAGGGAGCAGAAAGAAGAAACAGGAATTATTGCCAGTCTGCAAAACCTCAAAGCCCATCCCCAATGGTATTCTTCCTCTATCAAGGTTCTATAACTTTCTCAAACAGGGCCATCAGTGTGGGATTAAGTGTTTAAATACAAGAGCCTATATGGGACATTTCTCATTCAAACCACCACACAGGGGGAGGCTCTTGGATTAAGGTCTTGAGCTCTACTGATGGATACTGACATCTGCTTAACCATTTCAGCTTCCTCTCTACCAGTCTTTCCCAGAGGTTCCACAGCTGTTTCTAGCTTCTAGCTAGCTTCTGTTTTCTAGCATCTGAGCAGATAGATGCCTTCTATTCCTTGCCCTCCTAGTCTTCCATCCTCTTCTTCATCTATTCCATCCTGTTCTAATAGATTTGGACAGGGGTCCTTGTAGTTTCTTTTAGCCTGCTGTGGCCTCTTAGACTTCTGTGTCATATGGTGTCCATCCCATATAGGTAGCTCTTCTCACAGTCTAAAATACTTTTATACCCACACATATCATTATTCAGTCAAGTCTCATTATTAGAGGAGGGAATCAAGCCTAGTAAAGAGAAGGGACAGAAACATCAGAACCTGGGTTAGAGGTCAAGGCTCGCTTTTTTTTTTTTTTTAATTTTTCATGTTGTGTTGACATAATGTGTGTTCAGTATATCTAAGTGGCCTTTCAATGTCTACCTATCTCTGCTGATGGGTCTTTCTCTTTTACTCCTAACTACTCAGAACCCAGCAGTTTGTTTGTGGTAGATGTTGATGGAGTCTTGTACTGTGAAATGTATTGTTATATATTGCTGTCAGCCCTCTTTTCCTGAGTTGAGTTTTGGTTGGGGAAGGCATAGGACATGGGCTTTGCCACCAGAAAAGGTTATTTCCATTCAAATAATCTAGAGTAAATGTTAAAAACAGTAATGAAGAGAGTGCTTATAGAAAGTTCTTTTATGTTGAGTGGAAAGCTGGTGTGCACCTCTTGGGTCTGATAGCCTGCCTGATCTATACTTGTAGCCCAGATTCTATAAAATAAGAAAAAATGGTGCAGTATAGAACAAGTAGTACTGATCCTGCACCTGCTTTGTTCTAAACCTGTATGTGCAGTGCTTGACAAGGGTATGAGGCTGTCAGTGTTTCCATTTGAGTGAAGAGAAAGCTGAGACCCAGAGAGAATCGTAGCAGATTGGTTCTGGTGCCTCTCCTGAGCCCACCCTGCCTTGATGTGAAGTGAACATATTTGTGTACTGGTTTTCCATTGTTTTGTGTATCAGTTAAAATAAAAGGACATTAAAAACAAAAGCACTCATATTGTTGGGAGTAAATTTTATCTCTGTAGCTTTAAAACACAAACAAAAAAATAATAATTCCATTAGCAGAGGAAAATTGTACCATACTGCTGAGTATAAATTTTATTGCTACAGTAACTGTAAAATACAAAGATGATAAATGAAAAGTCGGAACATTTATTATTGTGAATATATTTTATTGTTATAACTAAAACGCAAACAAACTAAATAATGCTAGTAGTTGTTAAAAATTGTACAGCCTCTTGACAGTGTCTGTGATTCAGGCTGTGAAATGGCAAGATTAGATCTGGGCTGATGGGAGAGAGACCAGATTGCAGCAGAGGGAAGGGGCTGTACAGGGGACTCTGTAAAGCTTCAGGGCTAAACATCTAGGAGCACCCAGGTAGGAGAAATTCAGGACCAGAAACATCTGTACAGGAGCTAGAGAGATGCTGAGTGGGTGAAGTGTTTGTTGTGCAAGCACAGGGACCTGGGTTTGGATTCCTGCATCTGGGGTGGCAGGCAGGAGAGGTGAGGCTTCATGTTTAAGGAGCTACAGGTTCAGCCCTAGACCCTGGGTTTGTTTTTGTAATAAGGTGGAGAGCAATAGAAGATAGTGTCACCCTTTGTCCTTCCTACACACTTGTGCTAACTCACGCGTGTACATGTACCACACATTCACACACAGAAAGATTAAAAAATAGAATACAGCATGGGAAAGAGAGGAGGCCAGTCTAGAATTTATTTTGTCATCTGTAATACCCCTTGAGGAGTCATAGAAACAACTATGAGTCACTGTGAATTGGAGACTGCACGAATCCCAGAAATGAGCTGAGTGCGTGGGGGCTGAGGACATTTAGGGCAGTGATCAGGAAGTGAGGGAGCTGGCCTCAGTTCTGGCCAGGGGATGATCTATTCTGAGCTCAGAATTCAGCAGAGGGGTGGCAGGAGGCCCTCTTAGCAGCACTGTAGGACTTATGCTGCACTGGCCTCACAGGAGAGGCCTCACAGCAGGGTGTGTGTGTGTAGGGGGGGGGCATACAAAGTTCTGAGGCAGGCCTGTGGAGGACTCCGTGCAGTAGCCCATTAGTTCCAAGAGGTAATCATCTCATTTTTCACTTGAGAAGACTGAGGTGTAACAACTAATTTACTGAGGCTAGCTAATTTGCCCAGAGCCACACTGGGGATGGGATACAGTGAGAGTTTAGAAGCAGATCTATCCAGCCCAGGCCAGTGTTCCTCCTTTTGGTTATTCACACTGAATTCCATTATAGTGATATTATGATGGCTTCCTAAAGCCTTGCTGAAAGGAAAACTAGATATAAATAAGGCCTGTATTTGGAGGTGATTTCTGTGGGAGACTTGGGTATAGCCCTCTGGGTGGCACTGTTCTGGATGAATGGCTCACGTGGCCCAGTGTGTGAGCACATGGTTACTGGGCTTGGTTAGGGAATTTCATATATTCCTGAAGGGAGGGACTGAATGGCAAGGATTTTTTTTTTTTTTTTTTTTTTTTTTTTTTTTTTTTTTTTTTTTTTTTTTTTTTTTTTTTTTTTTTTGGTTTTCTGCTGTGGTTTTTCTGAGAAGCAGCTTTAGGTGGAGCCATTTCCTCAGTTTTCCTTGTGGAGACTGCAGTCATTTAGTCATTTAGAATGCAGTGAGGACTCAAGTCACCCAGCTCTGCAGCCACCACTCCTTTCTTTCTGCATCACTGGTCATGGCCCTGTGTCTGGTTCTAGTGTCATGCCTGCCTGATTGTCCCACATAGAGAACATTCTAAAGTGCCACAGCCGAGTGCCCTGGGCATTCACTATTACTAACCATCAACAGACCAGGCCGATGCAACAGCAAAGAGTCCCTTTATTGACAAACTAGCTTGGGTCACTCAGTCCATCCCACACAGTGGTGGAGTAGGAGCAACCCTGAGTAGCAGGAGGCAAGGGATTTTATTGGGGAGAGGGCTCTAGGGGCTTCAGAGTTTCAGGGTTACAGTCCTGGGATTGTTCCAAGCTCAGGCTAGGGGTACCTTTTATGAATTCATTGGCTGCTTTGAATTCTAGGGATATTTCAACATTTAGCAGTGGCGTCTTACAATAGCAAATAAGCAGGCTCCTTTCACAGGAAGGGAATGTTTGGAATGTCAGGTATTTCCCCTTAGGTGGTGGGTGCTAGCTCTTCTATGGATGGTGACTGCTCATGGGCCCTTCCTGGATGTTAGCTGTCTGCCTGGCTTTCTTGAAGCCTGTCATAGTAGTTATGTGGTCAAGCTGTTCTGGGCCCTAGAGCTATATTTAAAATGCTTACCCTCAGGCTGGTGCAAGGTGGGGCATGCAAGCCCTAACCTCACAGTGTTGTACCAGTGTCTAGAAGACTCCCAAAGACCACCTTGGAGCTGGACTTGCTGCAAAATGCGAGAGAGTTTTATTGTTATGCACACGTTCTAAACAAATCTAAATCCTGGTTGATAACCTTCGTTCCAATGCAGGGGAAGGCTATTGGCCCCGAACCCCAAGGAAAGTTTTAAAGAAAAGCCTACATAAGTGGGGTACTGCACATCTTGGCATTCTAGGATTGGGCAAGGGCTACAGGATACAGTAGCTATTGACTGAACTTTCTGGTGCCAACCTAACTTTTGAATCTATTGGCTATCAGGTGCATTCCCAGACCTGGGCCCTGCCCTCAGGTACCAAAGCTTCTCTGAAACAAAGCTTTGTAAAGGATAAATCCATGTCCTCCCAACAGATCTGTTGATTGGATGCTGCTTTTTTCCTTTACATCTGGTATAAGAGTTCTAGTGGGAAAACTGGCTGTTGCATGAAGAGTGTTAATATATGCTGCCCTTGAACTCAGAGATCCCCTTTCTAGGATATGTCCCCATGAACCATTAAACCACAACACTCATGTTTAGTCAGCAATTGCTTTGTACCAGGCACCTCTTCTCAGATCTTGGTATTATCAGTCAAATGTGTTACACCAGAAACAATGTAGGCCTTTAAAATGTAGAAAATTAATAAAGTGTATCCCACATAGTGTTGTACTCTTTATAATGATGATACAGATTTATATTTACTGACTTTTCTAAAGGATATTCTCAGTATAGTAAATGATCAAGTTTGTTTACTAGCATACACTAAATGGTTCTGTTTGGGTAGATGGAGCCCAAAAGGCTGTTTGTTAAAATGTTAGTTAGCATCCTGTGGGATCCCTCACTTCTGAATTATAAATATTAATATTTTTTTAAAAGAAAACTAGCTCAGGAAAATGGAAGAAATGAGTGGCAAATTCCCCTTGTCTCTTGGTGCTGGTGAAGTAGCGATAAGACAAGTTACCTGACTACCCTTTGCCTTTCGGCAGCAAAGCATTGGAGAGTCTAGCTGCAGGCGGCGGTTCCGAAATCCAGAGGGTGAAAGAAGATGCAAGGAAGAAGGTTCAGCAGGTGGAAGACCTCATGACAAAAAGGATACATTTTCTCGAAGACGTAAGTCTGGAGATGCCAAGGGTCCTCTACTTACAGGTCAGTCTTGGGGAGGATATGGTGGTGTTCCTTTCTCCTTGAACGGCATGTTTCAGCAAAAATAAGCCACCCTCGTTGTTATTGAGTGTTTCTGGGTTCTAGCCTCCTTGTAGGCACTTTACACATGTAACCTATTACTCTTACACTGTTGTCTTCCTTCTATGAAGACACTGCAGTATTGAGAGAAGTACTGACTAGGTTAGGTGGTTGAGAATGACCATCTAGCTCTAAGCAAGCCTGGACTCAGATTGCATGATGTTTGGCTATTGCTTGGCCACCCACCCAGCTCTTGTCCTGTCTCTAGCCTCTGTCCAGTATCTTGTCAGAACTGAGTGGATGCACTTCTCTAGTAGAACCCCCCACACTGCTTCTTGTGCTGTTCATTCTGTCAGGTGGTTGCTGTGACTACCATTGGGAGTCAAGTGCTTCCTGGTCTCTGTATAGGACAGTAGAAAGTGTTTCTTTAAGTTAGTATTAAGGTTTGAGTAGCCCTTTTCTGAAATGCTTGGTACCAGGAGTGGTTTAGATTTGAGTTTATTATTGAACATTTGTACATAATGAGTAAGATATCTTAGGGATGCGCTCCAAGACTAGACAAAGGAACTCACTTAGATTTCACATATGCATTATATATGTAGTTAGAAGGAAAATTTATGCAATATTTTAACATGCTTGTATTTTGACTATAACCCATCACATGAAGTCAAGTGTGAAATTTTCTACTTTGACATGTAGACATTTTTATTTTAAACCTTTTAGAATTTGGATTGGGATGATCAATATATATTAAGTTATGGTTTTTTGTTTTGTTTTGTTTTTAAGGCAGGATTTGCTAGGTTGAGTTGCTAGTTGAGGCTTGCCTAAAACTTAGTCCTTCTGTTTTAGTTTCCCAAATACTATAATTACAAGCATATACTACTGTCTAAGAGTTTATTTGCTATAAAAGGCACCATGACCACAACTCTTATAAAGGAAAACATTTAACTGGGGCTAGGTTATGTTTTAAAGGTTTAGTCCATTACTATGATAGCAGGAACCATGGTGGCATACAGGCAGATATGGTGTTGGAGAGGAACTGAGAATTCTGCATCTGGAA